>WAAD01023109.1:77824-89687 GCA_013389945.1 Fregata magnificens
CCCAGCAAAAGCTCCCTGTTCAGCCAGGCCGGTCGTCTTCCCCGGCGGTTCGTCTTACGGCACGTGGGGACAGCCTGCGCCTGTGCCTTTAAGAATTCCCTCTTGAAGAGGGCCCAGCCTTCCTGGACCCCTTTGCCCTTCAGGACTGTCTCCCAAGGGACTCCCTCAAACAGTGTCCTGAACAGGCCAAAGTCTGTCCTCCGAAAGTCCATGGTGCTGGTTTTGCTGACCCCCCTCCTGACTTCACCAAGAATCGAGAACTCTATCATGTCATGGTCGCTAAGCCCAAGACGGCCTCTGACCACCACATCTCCCACCAGTCCTTCTCTGTTCGTAAACAGCAGGTCAAGCGAGGCACCTCCCCTGGTAGGCTCACTCACCAGCTGCGTCAGGAAGTTATCCTCCACACTCTCCAGGAACCTCCTAGACTGCTTCCTCTCTGCTGTGTTGTATTTCCAGCAGATGTCCAGCAGGTTGAAGTCCCCCACAAGAACAAGGGCTAGCTATTGTGAGACTTCTGCCAGCCGCTTGTAGAATGCTTCATCTGCCTCTTCATTCTGGTTCGGTGGTCTGTAACAGACTCCCAGCAGGATATCTGCCTCATTGGCCTTCCCCCCTGTCCTTACCTATAAGCACTCGACCTTGTCATCACAACTATTGAGCTCTACAAAATTGAAACACTCCCTAACATACAGAGCCACCCCACTGCCTCTCCTTCCTTGCCTATCCCTTCTGAAGAGCTTATAGCAATCTGTTGCAGCACTCCAGTCGTGAGAGTCGTCCCACCATGTTTCTGTGATGGCAACTAAGTTGTAGTTATCCAGCTGCACCATGGCTTCTGGCTCCTCCTGTTTGTTGCCCATGCTGCATGCATTGGCACAGATGCACTTGAGGGGCTATCGATTTCACCCCCAACCTTGGCATGCCACCCCTCAGCTCCTCTCTGGTGAGCCTGGTTATATCCCCTTCCCCCTTCAAGCCTAGTTTAAAGCCCTCTCGATGAGCCCCACCAACTCATGAGTGAGAATCCTTTTCCCCCTTTGCGATAGCTGTACTCCATCTGTCGCCAGCAGGCCTGGTGCCATGTAAACCGCCCCATGATCAAAAAACCCAAAATTCCACCAATGCCATCAGTCTCGGAGCCACATGTTAATCAGGTGAGTGTTCCTGTTCCTTCCAATGGCAGCATCGAGGAATTTAATTTACATGGTAAAAGAGACAATGGTCCAAACATTAGGACTGCCACCTCCTCGGCCTCTCAGGCATGATTAGACAAAAGAAATTTGCTTGAGTGCAATTAATTACTTTGGTCCTGGTGGAAGGCTGTATACCTGCACCTTCTGCTACTATGAAAGAGTGCATGCACTGGCCTGACTCATCTTAGCAGAGTATGTGGGGTTCTAGCTTGCAGTAGCGCAACACAGGAAGGTGGGTGTTCCCCACAGGTAGTTAAAACTCAGCAGCAAACATCAATGCAAAGAAAAGTGTGGTCTGGAGAAAACCTCTGCTGGCTGTCCACTTGGTGCTTGTATTTCCTGTCTTGAGTCTGAATAGGTTAGATCTAATATCAGACCAACAGTGAGTGGTGAGAGGATATACTCCCTTCTTCTTAACATTCAAAGTGAGAGGGGGGACCCCCTTGTGTTTTCTCTTCACTGATACAAGCCTACCATGAATAACGTACATCTGTTGTTGTGCCTTAGGTTCCTCTTCGCTAGTCATGCTTCCTTGTGTGGGATCTGTTCTGGAAAGAAAGCTGATCTTCCTAGAAAGGGCTGTATAAACGTGAGGTGTTGTAATATATCCATGGAATAGGCTGCCGAGGTTAGCAATTATCTCAATAGAGGTGAGCCCACTAGGCACTGCTTGAATGCTGCTGACTTGGGGGTGGTGTTGGTGCAGCAGGAATATACCAACCTGGCTTTTGAGCTAGTAGGATTTGCTTGTTGCTCATTACGTTTGCGCTCCACAGAAATGTAATTTCCCAGGGGTCTGGCACAACAAAAGAATGACTTTAGCATTTAGAGAGTACGTAAGTACTTCCTTATAGCAGTGACCCTGCAGGAGATGAAAGCTACATTTCTAGTGTCAATTCATTAATAGAAGGCCTTTATGCCAAACTACAGCCACTTGAATGGATTTGCTGTAGATTTTTCACCATGTGTTGGGAACACAGCAGGAAACTTATTACTTGTGACCTCATCAGAGGGGAGAGAAAGGTGAGAAAAGATGATAGATTCATTAAATCAATTTGGACATGCACAGCTGATATTTAGAGAGTGAATTTTCTTTACATGTTCCCTATTTTTAATAAGCCTACTTTATAGAAGAAACTGTTTTCTTCTGCCTTGCCTCCCAGCGTTTGTCTTAAGAACTAGCCTCAAATTGCCAAAAAGCAAAGCAATCAGCTCTTTTATTTGGTGAACCACTGACTTTTTCCATACCACTCTCTGGTGATGAATGACTTCAAAATGAGAAGAGAGATCAAAGACTTCTGCTTGCCTCAGGGCAGGTGGGGTTTTGTCAGAATGTCTGAAGTCTTTTCTTCTGTCTGTATGCGGTGGTAGATACCCCATATCAGCCGTGATCAGCTGTGCGTCATCATTGTCTTGTTGTCCCCCCTGCCCTCCTGGCAGTCTGAAGTGAGAGGCAGAGCTGGACTGCTTCAGGGCCTGTGAGGGAATCACACTCTTGCTCCCAGTGGGAAAACACTTTCTGCTATGCATAACAAAACCAAGTAACTCCTTCCTTTGCACCAGCTCATCTCTAGCCAGGATGTCTTGTATGCCTGGGAAGGTCTTGCAATTGAGTCTTTGACCATGTCTTGTTATACCTGTCTCCTGCACACTCTTTCTTGTTTGTGTAGTGCTCATCTGTGTGGTTTCAGCTGACTTTCTACACTCAAGTTGTACAGCAGCAAACAGGTCTTTGTATGTTTCTCTTAGTTTGCATGGAGAAATCTGGCTCCATTTTGTTCCCTGTAGTCTTTTTTTAAAATACATCCTTCATGAAAGAAATATTCCAATCTGAAATTCACCTGTGGCAATGTGTGTAGCAGCTCACAAAATTATCTCTCTGAATTGACAGATCTGTCTAAATTGGTCACACTAGGAAGTAGGGGGCATTGAAGGAGGCCAGCAGGTTGCAAGCATAAAATAAGTGAGAGGAGATGGCTCTTCATTGAAGTTTATCCACAGAGCCACTTGCCACATAATATAGTAGTTGCCATTTATTGTTGATAAAAGCTCTCACTGTTTCAGTGGGAGTCTTGAGCTTTATTGAAAATAAATTGATTGAAACATGCTAAATACATAAAAACAACATTTGGCTCAAAGTCCTGGAGTCCACAAATGGTTGGATGTTGGAAGTGCACCATGAGGAAGATATCATACCTGCTTGTTGTTAACCTGTTCTTAATGGATGCCTAAGGTCAAGGGTAGGGACTGGCTTCTGTCCATGAGTGTCTATGAGGCTAGGCATGCCCTTGCTCTGACCAAGTATGACTATTCCTATGCTTTTTGCTGTTCTTAACAGTGTGAAACTTGTATTAAGTGGAGCCCGCCTAGCTGAAGAAAGACTCTGCTAATCTGCTTTATGAGGTTATGCTTTAACAAGTTCAACAATTTCTTCTTGCTACGTTTGTTAGAGAGCACGTGCAAATGTGAGTCAAGTCATAGGATAATTTCTAACAAGCGAGAGCTGGAGAATATTTAACCTTTTTTTCCTCCCCCCAAACTTCAAATTGTGAAAGGGGAAAAGTACATGTTATCGATCTTGATTTGTCATGTTTTTGTTTCTTGCCTCCTGTACTATTTTTTCCTAATTTAAAAAATGTAATAAAAATTCTTAATTGGGCAAAAAACGGAGGAGAAAAATTAGTTTTATTTCCCTACCCTTAAGCATGGTCTTATGTGGTGTTAAATTTACCGTTGTTTTGCCCGATTTTGTTCACCTTTCCTGGGTCACTCTGTCTTACACAGGCAGGAAGCAGTACTGTATTCAAGTGAATTTTGTATACTGCATTGAGGGGGCCTTCTGGTTGTTAAGGCCTGTGTGTAGCAAGCAGTGGAAACATTTGCGCTTTGTGCTTGGAGCAGTTTAACAGGGAGACACAAAAAGGTGACTCAACATTAGTGATATTCACCGTCATTGTATTGATCTCACATTTTAATGATAGAGGAAACCTGTTCACTTGACATTAGTTCATTTCCAGCTAATCCTAATGGGAAAGGTTCTAGAGAAAATTTATTTTTAAATACTTAATCTCTTTAGCAATTAGGTGGAAATAATGTAGTGTGTGCAGGATTTGGGCTTTCAAATACTGTAAAAGGCTGTCATTTACAACTTAGTGTAGTTTGTGGTTACGCTGAGTCAGGAAAATGAATCCTGTGAAGGATTTAATAGAAGTTGTAAGATGGTGGAAAACATAATATCTTTATGATTAAAGTGCTCCAAATTTTGTGTTTTGGTGACTTTATTGTACAAACACCACTAATTGCAAAATCAGGCTGGAGATGGATCTTGAAAAACGCTTGCAGAACTGGAATGCTATGCCAAAAAATGTGCATCTCAGGAAAGGAAAAAAAGCTGTCTGGATTTCTTGCCATGTATATAAAGATAGAGAAGCTGGTGGGCAGGAACACAAAATAGAACACTCTTCCTGCAGGACGGTATTCATTCTGTTATCTCCAACCCTAAACAGAGAAGTATTGAGCACATACTAGGACTCTGAGAAGACTAATTCTTCCCTTTCTCCTTATTTGCTGTCTCCACTTTCAGGAGCTCAAGGGTCTCTCCAGATTGGGAGACTGCAATTGGCTCTGCGGTCCCAGTGATGGGAAGAGAAGTAGCAACACTTTCCTCTGTGTCTGTCTCAGTGGGGGAATGGCTACTCCACAGGCACGCAGGTTGGTAACGCTGGGAGCTGCTCTGTGGCATAGCAGGATAAATGGAGAAAGCAATTGCATTGTTTCTTTCAGGGTAAAACTAATTTCTCAACAAAAAGCAAGACAATGCCATGACTGCTGGGTATTCTGGTAACAAAAAATAGATTGTTTTTGTTAAACAACTGAAAACGCAACACATTTTCATGTTTTATCTAAAATGTTTGATTGACAGGAAATTATGCATAAAGAGAAGAGATGTATTTTGGGGGTTTTTTTNCCCGCTTACTCAGGAGGCAGTTTTCCACAGAAATGGAAGTTTTGCTTTGCAGTGGGAGAGGTTTCCACTAGGAAGTGGTGGAGTGAGGAGACTAAGGTCCTCGAGAGGGAGAGAAAATCAAATTCAGGATGCTGGGACCTGTGTGATGGAGTGCTTTGCAAGGACCTGAGTGACTTGACATTGTTGCTGTGTGGCAAGGCAGATGAGCTTGGAAATGTGGACTTGGAAATATGTCAGCTGAGGATGAGCTCTGCTGAGGCTCAGCAGTGGGGAATCATGTATAACTGTGGTTTGGAGACATGGATGTAAGTTCGATACTGTACCTGCTTTTACAACAAAGCCAAGATGCAAGTAATTTTACAACAGTGAATGTTGTGATGTATTAATCATAGACTTAAATAAATTGTGAGTCCAAGTTAAATGGAAGTTATGGTATTTAATTTTGTTTAAAGGAAGGTGGTTTTGTACTGATTAAGAAGGCTAATGCAATTGTGGAGCTGTTTCCTGTGCAGCCACTTTCCCTGGTCATTTGGAAGTTTCTGTAGCAAGAACTGTGTGGCATTATGAGGGGATGATGCACCATCTCAATGCTGTGGAATCTGAAGTGGTATGTGGCATTTCCATGTGCTCCTGTTGAAAGAGGGAGCAGTGAGTCTGCTGTGTCTCAGGCAGGCCTGGTGGAACAGGGAACAGGATTAACATGACTAGTCTCTGTTTGGCTCAACAAAATGGAGTGCAACTTCTTCAGGCAGAAAGGTAAAATAAATCATTTCAATTGAGAAACTGTATAATAAAATTGAAACAGCTTTTTTTCTGAACTATTTCATTCTGAAAAAAAAAGTTAATGCTTTCTTGTAAGCACTTCTATTTTCTCCTACACAGAAGAAAAAAGATTGAATTACTACAATTTCCCATTCAATAGAAATGTTGATTTCTGCCTGCCCTCTTCCCCCTGCCCCATGAGGCAGAAGATTATTCTTGAAGCTGGTAATAAAGGACCAGAAATGGAACACTCAGTTACGGTGGAGAGCGAGATACTTGTGTCAATATTGCCATTTAAACATGGATGGTGTCAAAAAGAAATTTTTTTTCAGAGGTCTGCTCCTGCAATTCCTGGTTAGCCACTGATGCTGAAATATATTTCTGCCTCTAATATCTTCTACTGAGATCTGTTTGCTGTGCGGGGCATGTCTGAAAACTTCATCTTTTCATACAAACAGTTAAAGAAGAATTACACTTTTTTGAAATACTGGTTGGGGTCATGGGTGCTGAGAGCCTTTCAGAAGCCTGGACTAAAAAGGTTCAAGAAACTTAATTTTGACTTGGGAAAGGAGGTAACAGTGGAAGGAATAAATGGAGGTAAAGGATAAGATAATAGTGAACAGAATCATGCATGGCAAAGAGCAATTCACTGAATTAATGCTTGTTTCATCAGCTGGCATGTTTTGTAGGGCTGGGAGCAGAGCTGAGATCTGGAGATGGCCAGAGAGGTAGTTCTCAGAGCTCTTCCCTCTGCACATAAGAAAAGGGAAAAGAGATTGTAGATGAGAAGCTGATAGAAGGGTTGTCCTTTAAAGTAAGAAGGAGATTAGGAAAAGGTTTCTACCTTTGGCCCTGATCTGAAGTGGGATGGACATAGACCTGGGAATGCAGCCAAAGGAAAGAATGATGCTTCTCCAAGTCCAAGGATACCAAGACCCATATGGATGTGGTGGGGGCAGAACACCCTCTCCAGTGCTGGGTTTGGTAGCCATGAATAATATGCTGGCTTAACAAATGAGGTTTGTATGGTTTTTAGCAGACTTGTCAGCTCCTTTACTGTCATGGCCTCTCTGCAATGTCTGGTCATCCTACTCATTGACTGAGTGCAAGGCAGAGAGATGGAGAGACTGCAGTCAAGGTTTACTTCTTGTCTGCAGTGATGTATTGACTTCCTTGCAGGATATTTCAGAGTTTTTTTCCCCCCTAGTGCAAACGTGAAGTCTGAAATTCCTATGAATACACACTTCTTTTAGCTAAGCATTTGTGCAGGCAGTTTCTGAATAGATAAATCAGAGGCTTCTGTTGCTTAGATATCTTAAAGGGTAATATCTTAGAACTGCAAGGTAATAGCATTCTCCTGCTATAATTCCTCTAGCCCATTAGTTTGGAGAGTGATTTACAATTGGAGGAATTAAGAGAGTTGTCCAGCCCATACAGGACACTGTGGCTAAGGTGGTACAGGTATATCTGTAATGCAGCACCCTACAGTGGTTTCTCATCAGCTCTGAATGAGGTGGAGGTCAAACTAGGAGAGGTTCAGGATTTGCTTTGAGGTCCTACTTTATATTAGTGATATGCCTGCTTAAAAAAGGTTGAACAAAAGTAATAACTGTTGTAAGTATCATCTTGCTTAAATATATGATAGCATGTGCAATAGCAGTGGCAATATTACAGATGTACCAGATGTACTCAGGAGGTCATTTAGTCCAGCCGCCTGCCCTGAGCAGGGCCAACAGCACGTTCAGACCAGGTTGCTCAGGGCTTTTTTCAGCACAAGGACAGATTCCTGACTGCTCTGGGCAAGCTGTTCCAGTGCTTTATTATCTCCCAAATGAAATCAGAAAATAGCCAAGAGGCAAAAAAAATTTCTTGTTTGCAAATTTTGTTGTTTTGTTGTTTTTGTGATTTTTTTTTTAAACCAGCCCCTCTCCCTATTTTTATATGTTTTTGTGACTTGAAGGATGTCAGATCCCCTTTTCTGTCTTATTTTAATTCACATTTTCTCAAACTGAAAAGCAGTGGAGAGTAAAAAAAAAAAATGCATAGGGAGGAAATTTCAGTTTCTTTCTTTTAAGTACTTTTCTATCTGTGCAGAGGATAGAGCACGGCTGGAGGAGATCACCTGCTGTTTCTGACATAATCCTTTGGGATTTGAAGATGTGAGAGTAGAGTCTATTTCTGTTCTTTGTTGCGTTCAACAGCAAAGGCAGCTCTTGGAACTGAAGGACTGAAGCTCAGTCCCTGGTTGTATTGAAACAGATGCAGTTTACTTTTCCGTATCAAACTAATTCCTAAGAGAAACTATAGCCCAGCCAGCATGCTGCTGGGGATGTGGGCAAGTGTATTGCCAGGGAACACTTGTGTTGTGGTGGAGTTGTGTAGTGTGGTATTCAAAAATGGACTTCTCAATTGCTAGGTTCCTTCCTCTGAACCAAAATATTACTGCCTTGGACTACCACCAGAACACTTGGCCTGTGCCCAGCTACACCCACCTTCCAATCAACGGGTATTTAAAATTTGCCTGTGTACGAGATAGCTTTTATGCTGCTGCTGGACAAGTGAGCTGTCAGGAGAACAAGGCTATTGGAAGGACTTTAGCCAGGCTCCCAAAGCTGAGCTGCTATAGACTATGCTAATAAAAATAAGGAAGTAATCAAAAACAAACAGTTGCAGAGCCAGCTTCTTGCGCAGAAGGTGATGCAGCAGGGAGCAAACCAGTGGTTGCCAAGTGGGAAAAAGGACACTGACTGGCAAGGAGAAAAGTTACTTGCTGGTTTGAGGGACAAGCAAGTGGAACAAACCCAAATCACTGCCTATTCATCAGAAGGGGAGGATGTGGAAATTAGAGGTGGCAGTTTGTAGCTGGCATTTTGCAATGACAGGTCACTTTAAACTTAGTGATAATGCCCACAATTTTTACCAGCCAAGCTTAGAACAACTTTGCCTTTGCCTCCGCACTTTCTGCAAGATCTGTGTGAAGCCCGGTGATGACGGGCAGATTGTTAATTTCAATCATCAGCCCAATGGGATCAGGGAAGAGTGGCAGCAATAATCGAAAATGGATGCTTAGTGTAAGGAGGCTAACAAAGCAGTAGAAGCAAATATTGGCAAGAATTAGCAAATATTTGTTAGTACCGCTGCTGTTATACAGTGCAACGTGAGTTCCAGCTGGTGTTAGAGAAAGTTTAGAGCTCTGCTGGAACAAATCATAAAGCAGTCATGGAAATTTTGGGACCCAGCTGGTGGGGAACAGCTGGAACTTTCTGACAAGCTGAATTACAGTGGGATCAGGGTGCCTGACACCTTAGATCCCATGAAAAATCCCATCCTAAGGTGTTGCTTCCTACTTTGCATCAATTCTGCAGGTAGTGTGGGTGTGTTCTGCCTCTGCTCTCACCAGTGCGAGCTCTGCCCATGCTTTCAGTGGGTCTGCGCTTTCCCTCTGCCAGCTTTATTTGCCAGATTTTGCATTATTTGCTTTATATGCCTTTATATTCTGCAAAGGCTGAACCAATTCATTTAGCAGATTTCTGGACTAGCCTCAGATCAGTTATGGTTTAATATGCAAAATAAAAAAGTGGATTTCAAGTACCACACGTTCTAGTATCTCTGTTTGCCAGTAAAAGAGCATGTGGAGGGACAGAGCAAATATCAACTGAAATCCAATTTTTGGCTGTCTGCTTTATCAGTGAAGGCCAAAAGTTTCTGTGATTCACCCCAAAGGGACCACCAAAGTTCACAGACATTAAGTATCAAATGAATTTATTGAATTCAGAGATATTCCTGGAACATACAGTCATGTATTTAGCACCCAATGTTGGATAACTCCTTTATATATCAATGATAGTTTAAAAAAATTTCTTAAGAACATAGGTTTGCCAGAAATGATCTGAGGGGTAGTAGGGGTGGTATTTCAATTTTTTAGTAACAAAATTCAGAATTAACTTCAGTTTTGATTTTTAGTTTTGGGTAGGAGAATATTGAGGTGCTGTTGTACATTTCCCTCCTCCATCCCCTGTACAATTCTGGATGTAGAGGAAAAGAGAACTCTTGTTCAAGATTGTGAAAAGATCCCTGCCGTAGAGCAGGTTGGTTTCACAACAGCTTTCAGAGTTTCAAAACAAGTTCGAGAATTTGCACTTGTTTTGAAAACCAGATAGATAATTCTGAATGTTTTCATGATACTGCATAGTATCAATAGCTGTGCCTTCAACTTACAGGTCTAATAAGAAGAGAAAAGACAGCCCTAGATCTGGGAGGTCTTTCTTTGTCAAAAGGAAAAAATTTTGTGGAGGCATCTTGTATACGACGTGATTTTTGAAAACAATTTCTGGAAAAATATTTGCCTTGGCAAAAAATATTCCAGCCAGCTCTCATCAGGACCCATCGTGTCTAAGAGCAGATCTTGAAATTATTTCAGAAAAGATGTGATGTGTGTATCATCTCACACAGGTGTCAGTGCTAGTGTTTAAACAAATATTGCTACAATCAGTTAAAATATACAAACAGAAACTATACAGATAATAACAAATAATAAAATATACAAATTTGCTTTTGCAAATAACACTTCTGAGTTGCATGTGCAATCCTAATTTCTTATGTTGGTTGAAAAGGATGATGACTTTGGAATATTTACAGAGTGAGCTATGCTAATCATCTCTCCTCAGCCGCTGTAAGGTCAAATTTGGAGGTTAAACTTAGACACTCACACTGAAATGCAGAAGACCTAATATTTCACTACCAGGAGGTTCCTCGGTTCATTTAAACTAGGGTAAAATAACTACTTTGATTTGTTAGTGCAGTAAACTTGTTTTGCACTAGCATGAATTAGAATGTCAGATGTGAACCAGTAAAGTGAGGATTAGAGATCTGGATTTCTACATGGAGAGTGAACACTGTAGTAAAAAAATACTAAGGCTGAACGTGGTGGTACAGTAAGAGATTGTTCTCACACCAGGTTTTAATTATGGTAGTATCAAGCCTGAGAAACTCCAGTGAACTTTTCAATTTTGCTGTACTGTATTTGAGCAAAGTTTCATCAGCCATGGCTTGCATCTCTAATGTATAATCCTGTTGTAGTTAATTTATAATAGATGTGTCCCTGCTAAGCAGTGCTAAAGGCACTAAAATGAAGTAGATGCTTACAATAAATAGAAACAGTTATCAGTCCTTCAAATGAGAAGTGACATGAAAGTTCTCACTTGCTACTATAGATTCCTGTCTATAGAGGTTTTGAAATATTTTCTTCTGCTTCTCCAAATCCCTTCCTGTAGTTTTTCTTTTTTCTTTTGATTTTGAAAAACTTGCTGCTCTTCTGAACCTAGCATATGTCAGATGGATTTGTCCTGTTTTGCAAAAAGGAATGCAAATTGTTGAGAGTGCTTGAGTACTGTTTAAACACCATTGCTTAGAAACAAAAGGGGTGCAGCTTTCTTCAGCCTCTGGTGTTTGGCTCTTTCATGGATGATGTGAACCTAGAGTATCTGTTGAACAAGTGATTGCTCAGAGAAAGGCTCCCAGGGATTTTATTAAAATCAAAAGGAGGGATGCAGCATTTGCATGGAGATCAGGGAAATAACTCGCATATAGTGAGACATGTAATTGTCACATAGAGTGACAACTCTTTGACACATACCACTGACTTCAGTTTTAACTCCCATGCTACAGGTGCAGAAATGCCTGGAGAAGTTTTGCTACTTTGCTTAGCTTCTCCACTTTTGTGTCTCTGCTATGCATGCCATGGGCACTCAGGTCTTTGGCTGGTCTCCTTCTGGGGCACAATGTAGATGTTTCAATCTTAGTCTTTGCTCAGGCATGATTACTGAAGGAGGTTGGATCTGATGCATATGACCCTTCTGTTGCTCAGTTTTCTCCTAGTGGTTTCATCTAAGAACCCTGAATGTCTGGCCAAGCTCCTATTCAGCTCTTGTGCCTTCTC
>WAAD01023109.1:89883-209397 GCA_013389945.1 Fregata magnificens
TGCTCATCAGGCATTCCGTGAAGGGAGCTACTGTAAATTCTTCTCCTGGATAGCAGACACAGGGCTCTAGAAAACAGCCAGCAGGTGCAGAGTTTGGGGACAAAGCTACGAGAGAGGTTTCTGACTAGGAAGGCTGGTGCAGAGCAGGGAGTACTTGGAAAAGGATGGTCTGGGCAGAGACTAAGGAGGAAGAGGCAAATCTGAGTGTGTGCTGAGTGGCTGTTGTAGAGAAAGGACCCCAGGGAAGAGAAGAGGTGCTGAACAAGTGGGTAAAATAGCCTGAGACTACTTCCTCTTCACTAGATGGGAAATGTGGTTGTGACAAAGAGCCTGTAAGGAAACCAGCTAATACAATACAGAAATATGAAGAGTGTGCTGAATAATTGTGTGCTTACACCAGCATATGCCCAAGTGCCGTCTTGAATCGGGGTCCTGCTGCTGCGAAAGAATAAGACAACTGGATTTATCAATATTTACTATTAATCGATTTCTATTTACTATTCATCTATCTCTATTTACTAACTCTGTTTACTGCTTGTCACCTTTCCCTCACTCAGCAAAGAAATGTGTAAAGAATAAGCCTAGACTTCAGTAGAATCAAGGAGATATTATTTGAGATTGTCACAGGCCAAATCATTAGTTTCTTGTTCAGCTTGTGGTTGAAGGCATCCTCTCCAGAAATCATCTCATGAATCTGTTCACCTTCCCAGACTTGCGGTTTTGTTTGCACAGTAAACTAAATTAATTTATTAAGCCAAGCAGTCATAAATAGAAGCTAAATTAAAACTGATCTTGGATGATATTCTAATTGGACCTAGCCTCTTGAGGCAATGTGCTGTGAAGAAGCCTGCCATATTTCAGATGCATTGCAGCAACTCATCTTTGCCTTCATGCTTTGCATGACAAAGACCTGCTATGAGCCACAACTTCGACCTGCCTATGTGCAAGGTTAATGGAGCTAATCAGGGTGTGGGGGAGGGAAAATAGTGGGTGGGTGGGTTGCCTTACAAGGAAAGGTAAGATGGGAGCAGGAGCTTTTTTCCAGATTGTTTAAAGAGATTCACAACATTGATCTCTGTTTCCCTAAAACCAGGGAAAAAACCTCTGGTGACTGCCTGCCCTTCTGAGTTTTAGTATGCAGCCCACCTACACACAGCCCTTTCTTCTGCAGAAGCTGGCTGTACAGTCTGTCTTGATTAGATCCTATCGCTTTGGCATTTTTTCAAATACTTTCGATACCCTTCTTGTCAAATCTGTCAATTCATTCTTAAAATACTAACAAAACACGGAAGACAAGGTAATGTGTCTAGCCTGGTATTTAAGGCTTTCTTTGTTTTGATGTGTTATTACTCCTTATTCTTCTCCCTGTGAGAGACACAAAAAAGAAAGAATAGATACCAGATCAACAATCAAATTACAATGACTATTTTTTAGCAGTCCATGGTGTCATGATTCACTGTAATCAACTGCGGTACTCCCAGTGGAGGAAAGGAATTGAGATAACTTGGTAAAGTACCTCTACTGTATATAGGCTTCATCTGGTCCAAGCTTTTGCTTCATTAATGCTTCAGGTTGCACTAGGATGTAACCTTCTTAAAAGGGATCGGTTGGGGATGCGTTTTCATGGCTGCAGTTTCATAGTAGTAGTGTAGTGGGTTAATATGTGTAATCTTTTTTAGTACAGCTGTTCCACAGAGAGGCTTCAAGTTAAGTTAAGGATTTGTTATTTTTCATTCTTCTTGGGAAGAATATATAATGTATCTGACTTTGGGAGAGCATAATCAGCAAAGGAATAATGTTAGAGAACACAATTATGGTCTGCCATGTTATTGTTGATTGTGTGTGTCCATGGAGGAGCCATGGGTAAGGTCAGACCATGTGCACAATATTTGTCCTGACCACGTGTTGTGATAGTGGAAGCGAAATCCAGATGTAAAGGCTCGGTGAGAAAGCTGCAGTGGCTCTGGGTGGCTGAGTGACTAGGACTGCTTATAAATGTATACAAGAAAAATGCCTTCTTGGGCCTGAAGTTTTGCAGAAGGGAAAGCAGCAGTGAAACACTGATAGGACTTGCTCCCAGCAGTCGTGATAATACTAGGACTCGGTCCTGCAGCATCCATACAAACTCCTTGACTTCTGGACTCTACACCTCTTTAGGAGGCTGAGGGTTTGTGTTACCTCCTATAATGACAGTGAAACAAAGCCTCCTTTCCAGAGCATGTGGTTTGTGGAGAGGGCAATGAAGGGCCTCACCTGGCTTCTCTTTAGCTGAATGGGGCTTCTGTGTCGAAAGCTTCCCTCCCTGTTCTTCATCCCTCCTAAAGTGTGGATGTATGCAGAGATGAACTAGCAGCGAAAAACTTGCGGTGGCTTGTTCTGTGGCTGGGAAATGGAAGAGGTTTTACAGCTGGGATGACATTTCTGTGCTTGCGTGAAAGAAGCAGTGTAGCTTTAGGAGCCCATGAGCCCTTATTAAGTGTCTTTTTTTTTCTACATACGTGATAAATAAAACTTCAAAGGTTTGAGAGTGAGGAAGGGGGATGAGAGCACATTCTCCTATTCACTAGAAATGTTTTTGCCTGCCAGAACCATTTAGTGAATCTGCTAACAGCTTTGTTAAGATGTTTATCCCATCAAGACAGTTCATAGCTGTGGGCATTCAGGGGTATAGAAACGAATTCAGGCTATGCCAAGCACACAGGACAATGTTTCTGAGACTGACACAATATAGTGGCTCATCTGCATAATCCCTCCATCCTGCTTGAGATGGAGGAGAACGGAAAAGCGGTAGATACTATATGTCAACCCTGACAGCTTTATTAAAACTAGAGAGTCTGTTGTTCTGGTCTTGCTACTTTCTCCTTGCCAGCGTTCAGCCTGTGGAGAGAGGGCTGCATTGCCCGCTTTGGGGAGTTTGGAAAAACCTGGAAGGATGGGAAGGATTAATAGATTTCTCTTTATGCTCTCCCCCACTATATCTGAAGATGCTGCAGGTTGTCTTTGTCACTCTGCAGATAATGACATTCAAGAGAGAACATATGGTTGTGTGGGCTGGCCTGTGTAAGGTAGAGTGCATAGCGTGTGAGTAGGGGAAGGCAAGGGCAGGTTTCCAAAACTGCCAGCTCTTATTTAGGCATGTCTATGAAGTGGCTGGATTTTCAATAGGGTACTGCTCTCAGCAGGAGTTGCTGGGTGCTGAGCCCTTCTGAAAATTTGGCTTCTTGACAGTACAATGCATCACTTGGTTGAAAAGATTGCTTTCAGCGCCCTGTGAGTAATCCATTCTGTTTGAGTGTAAATAATGTCTCTAATATTTCCTTTTTGGCTTTTGTGGAATATTGTGGATTCTTTTTTTTTGTGAAAAAGCAGAGAGAGGCTATCTCTATTTATTGGAGTCGAGTGAATAATTTGCAATGAATAATTTATTCAGGGAATCAAGTCGTCTTCTGCTTGCAAAAATCTACACTCTTCAATTACTTACCCAAATGTGTGTGATTGATAATTTTTTTTCCTGATTCTCTCTCTTCTCCGTCCGCCTGCCCGCCCCCGCCCCCACCTTCTCATGGAGTTGGGACAAGTTCCATTTGGGACCTTGTTGCTCAAAAATGTCACATAGTGTGGCAGCAGCTCCTTGGTCAGGTGATCACATGTGTCTGTCATGCAGACATTTAAAATGGTATTGGTTCTAATAAGCGTTTGGGGCAATATAGATCAGTTGTTCATGGTTTGCAGAAAGTACCTCCAAAAGGGAGAATGGAAAAATTTACTGAAAAATTTCTATGACTGAGCACTGATATCAAAACATGTTCAAGTGTTAGACTACTGTATTTTGTGTGAACCTACTATATAAGAAGTGATGTAGGAGAAAGGCAAAAAAGAAATGAGGAAAAAGGTCTCAGACCTATGGTTCTTAATTGCTTGCAGTGTTAAATTAAACCATTTTCCTACCATTTGTCTCATGTCATTAGCCCATACAGATTGTCACAGCCTAGGGTTTCCAAAGTTTTGCTCATAGAAAACTACTTAACAGGTGGGACACCAGATGATAAACCTTATAAGAGTGCTCATCTGCTGTGCAATAATGTCGTGTCCACTAGGCAGAATTTTTTATAAAATCCCATTGAGAGTTGCACAGCACCTGAATGCAGCCAGTAAGTGGCTCCTTTATTTTGGAGGCATCTGTCCTTGTGCTTTAGTTGAACATCCAAATCAAGGCTTGCAGGTACCCTTATCCACACTATTACCAGCCTACTGTATGTCCTTACCCCTGGTTTGTTTGGTTTGGTTTGTGTGGTTTCTCTGATTATGTAGATTGTAAAACCTTCACAAAAGGGACTCTCCCTTATCAAGTAAATCTGCAGGAGGCAGAGCAATGGGATGGAGAGACTTCTATGCCCTGCCTCTTGATGGCATGACAGCGGATGTGGTCCTGTGGAGTTCAGGGGGCAGGATCGGACTTAACAATATTTCCAACTCCTTTAATTTCACTGAGCTACTTAGGGAGTAAAGTGCAGGGTCTCTAGTAGCAGAATTAGTCACCAGACTGAGATGAGATACTTTGTAGAGATAATTCACACCTCCTTCCATAGTCGGCAAAAAGGACGTCTCTGTCAGATGCTGACTTGGAACTGGCAACCTGACTGACCTGTTCTGGGGCACTCTCTGGCTAGTCTGATCAGTTGAATAATTTTGGCACCTAAATTAAGTGCTTAAAATGAGATGGTGTGAATATGTGCCTTCAATATACTCTCAAGCAAACTAGTTGGAGACGCATCCCACCTTTCTTTCCCAGTCAGTAGATACCTATGGTTATGAAGGCTTTTAAGAAGTAATTGAGTTGTGGCCATGCAAAGAGTGAGATACATGATACTTACCTACAGGTCCTGTCTGAATTTGTGTGATCTGTACATGATCAGTACAGCATTGTCCCAGATTGCAGGGCACCTATGCAGCTAATGTTGGCACCACATCTCTAGCACAGGTGAAAATCAAATTAAGCAGAGTGTAAAGGCTCCATGGACACCTGGAGCACACCTTAAATTTGTTTAAATTTTTAAACAAAATTTAAACCTTACAGAAGTTACATGAAGGTTAATTTTCTTTAGCGTTCTTTTGTCTGCTTGAGCCAGTTGCCTGTTCTAGCCTATCTGTGCTGTCTGTCTTACTGCTGGCAGGAGGATTAGTACTTGTGAGGATTGCTCTCCTCAAGGGGCCATTTCTGGGACTGCAGGGATGAAACTCAGTGAAATGAGAAAGTCTCCTGATAACCTGCATTTACCACAGCACCCCTGGACCTGCCACGCTTTTCTTTAATAGAAAAATCTTTCTCAGAGAAACTAAGTAATGAACTTTATGCAAGCATTTTCCATTAATTAATGCTAACTAAATCAATAGCAAGCCTAGCCCATTACTCTTAGCTTATTTCCTTCTCTCTCTATACATGAGCAAATGCTGACATACATGCTAACTGCACAAATAGCACAGACCAGTGGAGGGTGTCCCTATGATGAAAGCCACAATCAACTGGGCAGTGTGGCCATCAGTGAGTTTTGGGACCAGGGTTGTAGTGAGAGAAGAGCATGACAAGGGCGTTCTGGAAGATGCTGGATCAGATGATGTGTCTCACCATGTTTTATGTACCCATAATTCCCAAAGCAGCCTGCCCTTCAACTTCCCCTTTTAAATTGTTATAAATGATTTAACTTGAACAAAGAACTGTGTACATGAGGTGACAGAATAAATTGCTTTAAGTAAAGCATCCCATGTTGCTCTTAAATTCCCTCTTGAATTTTGGGTTGTGACTGGCTGGTATCAAAGTCCTTCATGCGCTTAGCCAGTTAGCAGAAATCCTCTGGAGGCTGAAGCAGTGGCTCATGTCTGCCCGAATGACTGTGCCCGTGCCTCTTAGCCAGACCAGACTCCATGCCCGTGTACTGAGGCTGTTAGTCCTTCCCTACTCTCCAGCAGAATGATGAAAGGCCTTTAGGCCTTTCTAACATGAGAAGTGTTTTGATTTGGAAGTGTTGAGGCCCCTGTAAGAAAGGAATTTTGTTGATGTAAAATCACCACATATTGCCATAAATCATCTGTGAAAATGCTATGCCTTTGGGGAAAAAAATAGGAAAGAAAAGACATTCCTGGGGGAGAAAGATAGTATCTGATAAGTTAAATTAGTCATAACTTGGGAAAAATGTATGGTAAAACATGAAAGCAAGATCTTATGAAATAATTTTGTAGGCTTTTTTAGAATAATTTTTTGTTTTCTAGAACATGTTTTTCTTGTATAAGGGATTGCTAGTGTTTATAAAATGTTGTAATCTACTAATTGCTTACTAAGCCTTTTCAAGATATTTGGATGTGCAAATGTTTCACAGAGAGAAAGCTGCCCTACTAAATATTGCTCAGTGCAGGAAGTGAAAAATATCTAGTCAGAGAGACCAAAGCCAAGATAGTAAGCTTAAAAATCATGGCAGAAACTTGATTCTAACCAGATAAAATGCTGCTTGAATCCCCCTATAAACTAAACCCCAAGGGTGCAAACTACATTATTATGAGATGGTTCCCCAAACACCAGTTTCCTAACTGCATATAACCTGAATGTGTGTTTCCACAGCCTTTCTGTAGCAATTTGTATAAGGCTTATTGTATCACACAGATACAATACTAAAAATAACATTTTAGTTAGAAAATACTTACTGGGCAACAAAAGAGAAGGGACCTGTGGGAAACCCTATTTATTTGCATTTGTTGTTTGCATTTCTTGCTGTAAATGTTTAATACATGCTGCTTGTTTCAGATTGCTTGAGCCCTTAATTTGGGTTATCCAGCACCATCTGTAGTCAACAGACTACAAAAAGAGGATAGGCAATGCTCTGGCTGTTGCAATAGCTAAATCAATTTTTAGTGTCATTTTTACATACACATTACATAGGTGCATAAAATTAGGTGCCAGATTCTCTGCCAGCAGCATTTACCAATAGGTAATTGTGAACCATTGGGGGCTATCAGGTATCAGAAAGTTGTCCATGGAAAAAGCTATTGAACAAAACAAACCAACAGCAAGAAACACTCTCAATTCCCCAGGCAAGCAAATAAAGGCTAGAAGTTGAAAGTGACTCCATTTATTGTTTGTTTTAAGTGAAAATCATGGGGGAATTGCTGTACAGAACAGCCCAGGGTCGTGGGTAGTTTACTCAAAACCAAAAAACTGAGTTACATTAATTAATAACACTGACAAGTATTACTGCAGAGTGCTAAATGTCGTGTTGGTGCCTGAACGAACAGAAGGTGAGTACAGGTCATTGTCTTTCTGATCTGGTATATGTACCTGATGTGGGCTTTAAAAGAAAGTCAGTGCTTTCTTTAAAGTGACAAAAAGTCTCGACTCTGGCATGGAAATGAGAGGAGAATGAAGACATGGAGGTTCACAAGGTGTCAAAGAACTGAGAATTTTGTTGGGAACTTTCGTAAATTGTCTCATGGACACTCTGGATGTGTCTGCAGGAGACAGAAATGAAAAAAGTATTTTCAATACTTTGGAGACCAAAAGACCCAAGGAAATCTCCCCATCCCCTCACAATTAATTTAAAGATAATCAGCAAAAAGTCCAAGCCAAAAAAATAATTAAGCAAAAGGAGATAGAAATCTCTTACAGAATTGGTTCTGCCAGAAATATATTTGTTGTAATATCCCACTAGTGGCCAGTAAAGGAAATAGAAAGCAAAAGTCGTGCCAAAATTACATATTCACAGCTCTGCCTACTCTGTTCTCAGTGCCCAGAAGCATGAAGCCCTGAAACAACACCATTTTTAACATTAAACTAACTCTTGTCATGTGGAAGTGGAAGATGAGCTAGATCTAAGGTAAGTATAGCCCTTCTGCTACAGAAAAGAAAGTTGCATTCTAAAGATCAGACACACTTGTAGGGCAGGCAGCAAGAAACCCATGCTGCTGATGAAAAGACTGACCCTCAGCGTACTCCTAGTGGTTTAGGTGCTTAGTTGTCCCAGACAAGATTAGATGAAGTAGGGAGCAAGCTGTGTGTAACAGTGCTAAAGCTGCAATGCACACCAGTTATTTAAACTGAAAACCAGCACATGATTTTTGGCTTGCCAAGGGCTTAGGAAGACATAGCAACCAACAGGGTATCCCAGGTACATCTGAGATTGCCGTAAGACATGGCCCTCCTGCCCGTGGTCAGTCTGATATAAGCAGCAAAGCCTCTGCAGTGGGAACTGTAGTGTAATGGTGGTTTAGATGAGTGGTCCTGCACACCTGCAGATGAGTGGGAACTTCTTGTGGTAATATCCAAGAGTGAAGTTTGTTTCCTCACTGCACTGTCAGGGCTCTGAATGAGCTATTAGAGTCTACAAGGCAAATATGTATTTATTTAGGCAATTTTTAAAAATTGATTTTTGATCCAGTAGATGGTAAAAGCTCCTAAGGAACCAGCTATGTAAATCCTTTCTTAGCTGTATAAATACTCTTTTTGTTCTCTTTGTAGTTATCTTTCATGTGATGGCACGAAGAATGAATGATGATTAGCTGGAATCAGTGCTCGGGAAAGAGGGAGAACAGGGAAATGGATTCTATTTCATAAATTTTCTTGTGAGACTCTGGTAATTAAACACTTTGCAAATGGGGTAATAACCGGTAGCCTTTATTCATCATGGTATTTATCCTGGCTCTGCCATTCAGGTTGGCCCAGTCACATCACCTCCATTTCCTCATCTGTACAATGGGAATAAAAGTATCGACCTTCTTACTAACATCACTCTGAGACAGAGAGAGAGCAAATGCTGTGTAAGATCTGCATAATTATTGTTAACTTCAAGCTATGAGCGATTCCCTTGGAGTCAATGGGACTGCTGACACGTGGGGTTAGTTACAGTACTGGGAGCCACTGATGACTGCAAATCACGGAAAACTGGCTTTCTGATGGATCATAAGCCTTCTTCTGGAGAGTTGTTTTTGCCTTCCATATGGGCTGGGACTTTCAGTGATGCTTTAACAAGTTATATGCCTGGACATTGGATGCCTAACTCCTTCAGGCTCTTTTGAAAGTCCTCACAAGAAAGCAGGGGGTTGCTGTTGCAATTGCAGTCCAAAATTACAAACAAGCACGTACAAAAAAAGAAAAAAAAGTGGAAATTATGGGAGGGGGGAAGGGTCTTAAGTTAGTTTGGAAAGGGAAGCTGTACTGGGAAATGAAAACTGAAAAAAACACTGACAGTTGAAAAGAAATTCTGGTTTTGCTATTCTAATTGTTCTTTTTTTCTTAACTGGGTCTGTCTTAAATTCCTATTTGGGTGGACTGAAATACCAAAATAAGTAGCCTGATTTTTCAACACTGCTCTGAGTAGTCTCCATTGAAGAGAAAACACGTGACTGTAGCCACCTACATTTGAAAATCTCAGCCACTGCTTTTCATTGATACCACTTACTTTCTTTTAGTTATGTCAGTACCAGAGAATCATCTCACTTGAGCCATGATTTCTCTTCCATTTTAAGTGGGTAATACCCATATGCAAATGTTCTAGAAAGGTCTCTTGGCAAATGCAGGGAGGGAAAAAAAACCCAGTAAATCTTCTTAGCAACAGCTGGGAAGAACATCAAGAAGGAATCTTTTTTTCTCAGCCTTGGAAACATGTTTGCATTCACATCTCTGCTCAGTGCTCTGCTTGAGCTGTGTGCTTATTAGTGCTCTTAGAGTGAGGACAAACTGCACTGATTCAATATATATGCTTGTCCCACATGCTTCGTTGTTATTTTAAGACAAAAGTCTCCGTAGGTGCATGCTACAGTACTGATCCAAAGCTCAGGAAAGCTAGTCCTTGCTGATGTCTGCATGTCTTTACTTACACCCTCTTCCCTCAAAGTCCCTAAATCCCTGTGCTGTGTCCCTCTTATACAGGCATTGAACTCATCCAGAATGTCTTTGTGCTTATATTTCAAATGCTTGCTACCTATGTGTGGTCTGGGCAGGGAAGAAGTCCTGTGGCCTTTTTGGGGAACTGTTGCAAACAATAGTTTGCAAGTCGAGTGACATGCAGGCATGGGATACCCTGTTCTTTATTTGCTTTTAACACCACTATGGTGCAGGGATATTGAGGGGGTTACCACTAGGATTGGGCTGCAATGAGGACAATCATGGCAGGATTTTTTTCAGCCTGAAATATGAAAAGCATGTTCATCTTTTAAGCAGAAAAGCCCAGGAAGATGGCCCTTGTAATTACTGGAAATCAGCAATCTGTCTGCTGTCATTCAATTTAACCCATGCAAACTTGCCATGTGCAATGGATCCGCTCGGTGGGTGTGATTTCAGAGAAGGAATAGTCCATCTGGTTTATCCAAATGCTGCTTTAAAGGAGGATGACTGACAGCTTTTTTTCAGACCCAGAGTGCAGCAGACTGTCTGGAAGCTGCTTACTTACCAGCTTGGATACAAAAGATCTCTATATCAAGCATGCTGTCAAAGAAATAGTAGCTGGTAGTATTAGCAGAAGCAGGCAAGTAGGCAGTGGGAACATTGTGGCTGAGCAGGTAAGCCAGAGCTCAGCAAACTGTTTGTAATGTGAGGTGACTCACATACATGGAAGAAGAAAGGCTCACCTCTTCTGGATGGACAGTAATTTTTGTAAATAACTTTAATTTGTAAAACCTGCAGTAGAGTTTGAGGATGTGTCTTATAGCAAAAGAGATTCAAAGGGGTTGCAAAAATGAAGAGTAATCATAAGTAGAACTGCATCCTCATTTCCTCTCCTGAATATAGTACTTCTGTTCTGATCTAGCTGTTCCAGTATTATGTTTGAGAATAATTAAAAGACAATTGCACCTATTTTTCTTATTCAAAGTTCCCAAAGCTGCTGCTAAATATGTTGTCTTGCATATTTATCTGCTTAATTTGTGCCTAGAGATGCTTTCTCTTTATTTTTCTTTCCCTCTTTGAGATTTTGGATTACTGGTCTGGAGAAAATGGGCAGTTTCCCTTTACATTATATGAATAGCAGAATAGGATCCTTTCACAGATGAAAGTACTATATTTATGACTCATTATAATCCATTCATTGCTTCACGGACCCAGAGCCCTCCAGGGAGTGCCACAAACCCACATAATTTTCCCAAGTGCTACATTACAGATATGAAAAAGGAAGAAAAAGGTACAGGAAGGCAGAGAGTCTGTGCAATTGCGCATGTACAGATGCTGAGCAGTAATAGCAGCAATTTCAATTCAGACCCATCCCATCGTGCTCTTGCTCCCTGTTCTCTCTGATACCGTAACAACCATGAGGGGCAGCGGTGAGCTTCAGGAGCTGGCAGAGATTGGCATGCCTTTAATGATAGCAGGACCATTGCAGTAGGTGAGTGTTGGCACGACAAGTCTCTGTTGTGCTGCAGCAGGCTAACGGAGCGGCTTTACGGATCTTTACAAATCGGGATGCCATCCAGCAGGACCTGGACAAGCTCAAGAAGTGGGCCCATGTGAACCCCAGGAGGTTCAACAAGGCCAAGTGCAAGGTCCTGCACCTAGGTCGGGGCAACCCCCAGTATCAATACAAGCTGGGGAATGAAGGGATTGAGAGCAGCCCTGCGGAGAAGGACTTGGGGTACTGGTGGATGAAAAGCCGGACAGGAGCCAACAATGCGCGCTCGCAGTCCAGAAAGCCAACCGTATCCTGGGCTGCATCACAAGAAGCGTGGCCAGCAGGTCGAGGGAGGTGATTCTGCCCCTCTACTCTGCTCTGGTGAGACCCCACCTGCAGTACTGCATCCAGCTCTGGAGGGCTCAGCACAGGAAAGACATGGACCTGTTGGAGCGGGTCCAGAGGAGGGCCACAAAAATGATCAGAGGGATGGAATACCTCTCCTATGAAGAAAGGCTGAGAGAGATGGGGCTGTTCAGCCTGGAGAAGAGAAGGCTCCAGGGACACCTCATTGTGGCCTTTCAGTACTTAAAGGGGGCTTATAAGAAAGATGGGGACAGACTTTTTATCAGGGCCTGTTGGGATAGGACAAGGGGTAATGGTTTTAAACTCAAAGAGGGTAGATTCAGACTAGATATAAGGAAGACTTTTTTTACAATGAAGGTGGTGAAACACTAAACAGGTTGCCCAGAGAGGTGGTAGATGCCCCATCCCTGGAAACATTCAAGGTTAGGCTGGACGGGGCTCTGAGCAACCTGATGTAGTTGAAGATGTCGCTGCTCATTGCAGGGTGGTTGGACTAAGTGACCTTTAAAGGTCCCTTCCAACCCAAACTGTTCTATGATTTTATGAACTTGCTGCAGAAAGGAGCTCGAAGTCCTGTGCAGGAACGCTACTGCGCTATCTTTTCACAGTGATGTCTGTCAGTACTTGGAATTGCCTAAAAATGCAGCTTATGGTAAGTGCCCAAAAATGCTCTGACCTGGTATTACTGAGAAGATTTCCTGGGTAGAAATTAATACTTCTCAGACAGGTGCTATCAAATCTTTATGCAGATAGAGTGCCTTGGGCAATGGTGACACAGACCGCATGCTTTGGTTGTGCCTTGCAGATAAACTGATTGCCATTTTAGTCAAGAGCTTTCTGATTGCTGTGCTCAGCTAGTGTGTTGGTGTGGTGTCTGCATAGTGGTGTAGGGACTGTCCGAGTGGTCCAGTGCTAGTAGTAGTGGGGTAGAGCAGGGCTGGCTTTGAGGGTCTCTTGTGTCTGAAAGCTCTTTTCTGGCTTGGTTTTACAGAGTCAATGTTTGTCTCTCTTCTTGGTGTGGGAAATAGCTTCTGAGCCATATTTACCTTGGTCGGGTTCAGGAAGTGCTGCAGTGGTTTGGGGAGGGGTTTTTTGATTCTGATTATGTTATTCTGTGTATTAATACGCTTTTTCATTTGCAGCATGTTTAGTATGCCCAGAGCTGTCTGTTTCTAAGTGGAAATCTGGCTACTTTGATGCCAGCCGTACTCTGTCAGTAACCCTCTGAATGCCTTCATCTGAGGGAATGTAATTGTGCATGTTTGCAACTGGGAGTATGGGGATCTCTGTTAACTGAAGATGGCTTCATTGGTGTCAAAGTGTCACCTCTACCAATGAGGCAGAGAAGGAGAACAGAGGTAGCAAGGTGCAAGAAGCCAAATTCAGGCCTTTGGGGAGATAAACGTAGGTTGGGGTAAATGAGTGAGGGGTTCAGATTTTTTACTTCAACATACAAAAACTATTTCTTGTCTTTTTTAACATGATTTGCAATCTCATTGCCTGGTTTTGTATGGAGTCTGAGGAATTCCTTGCAGTCTCTTCTTTGTCTGGTGCCTTCCACAGTTACTGTTCCTGCTTCAGGATTCCTCTCCTCTTTTTCCCTCCAAACCTTGTTTTTTCTAGCCAAGAAGAGACAGTGAGTCACTTCTGATCACTTTGTGGCACCTGTTAATTTTCTACTGTTGCTTAATGGAGCACTTCACAGAATATTCTCCATTTCATTCTTGCACCACTGTGAAATACTGTCAGGCTGTGTGTGATGATTAGAGCAAAGAAGAGGAAAATATCATAATTCTTTCTCTAGGAAGTTCATTGTAAGGTAGCAGACATTCTGTATGTCCCATGAAGTGAAGTGGGGTGCCTCGGGAGTGCTCTGCTGTCTGGGGTGGAGTGGCTCTGCAGCAGGGATGCAAAAGCACTGTTTAGCCTAGACTCACTGAGGAGGGATTGCCCTTAAACCTGGAAGCTTTGAGAGCAGATCAGGTCTTCTCGTGGCAGTTCAAACTCTATGGCTCCACAGGTTTCCCTGGAAAGTTACTTGCTGAGAGTTTAAAGAAATGTCTTAATATGATTGATTTGATCTCAGTACGATTTGATTTAGAGAGCTATTCAGGAATTCAGGACACTTATGCACTGAGTAAGTATGGATTTAATGGCTTAATTTAAAGCATCCAAGTTTTAAAATGATAGACTTGGGGTAGTAATGTTTCGTAAGAATACTCAGAAGTGCTTAAAATCAGTCAGGATTCATTCCTTTGCTCTGCAGGCAGGATGGTAGTTGCTAGCTAGGACACAGCATTGTCCACATGCATACAAATACTGCATACAGTATTTGCCTGTAATCAGAATAGAAAGTAATAATGATAGCTGAGCTATGACAGCGATGTAGTTCTGGCTGATGCTTTTGACAAGTATGTTTGTATGTAGAAATCATGGATGCCTCTCTGAAGTGCTGCTGCCTCTGGGGAAACACAACTGCAGTTATGTTTACGGTGAATGACGTTGTTGAATCAAAGAATCCTTGTCCTAATCTTCTCCACTTGGCCAGCTTTATGCATTGTGATCACTATATAGGAAAGCTTTTAGGTGTATGCTTAACCAGACATCTTCAGTGAGTACACACTGGAGTTTCTTTCATCAACTCCACAGTTCTCATAAAAGTGAAAGCATGTAGATACGTACTTGTATGCTTGAGTTTTGAGAGCAACAGTCCATTATATTTAATCCTACTTAAACTGGGAGCAGAAAAGCCTCTAAGCAGCAAATTCACCCAAATTCTTACTTGCACTTTTGATGCTTCAGTGACTGCAGGTGTACTCAGACCTCCTTCTGTAGCATTTGCAATTGGCTAGAATTGGTATATAAAATCTTGACTAATAGAGAAACACATAATATATATTAACTTGGGACTTCCTGGGCAGGAGGCATAATATCTAAATATTTTCAAGAGGAATTTTCACAAGTGACAGTGAATAATGTCCCTGTAGTGCTGTTATCCTGCCTTTCAAAAACATGGCTAGGCAAAAAAAAAAAAAAATCTGTGATTAAAAGCAAAAAAAAATCCCCAGTTGGTATTCCTCTTAATTTTGCAGAATTTTATTTAAAGCATTTTAATATACTTTTCTTAAGCTAAATGCCAAGAAATGCCAAATTAACCTGAAAAATATGGACATTTGCTTTTACTTGGGCAGGTTTGGAATGATGCACTTTTGTGAGGTGTTGAGGGCTAGGGTTTCTTAAATGAAGCAGTTGTTCACAACAAGTTGTAGTCGCTGTTGATCTCCCTCGGTTGTTTCACGACTATATTAATAGGAGTTAGTTGTCATCATTTCAAACATTAATTACTGCTCTTAAGCACAAGCTTAAACTTACCTACTACAGACAATTTCTTTCAGAGAAAACCTGTCCTGCGTAAAACAGGCTTATATCAGATGATCAAAATTATCCATTAAGTCATGGTGCACCAAATCATTTGATCCAGTGAAACAACAGAACAAAATACCAAGTTTTTAAAATTTGGAACTCTGTTCTGACTGTTTTGGGAATAAAATGTTAAGTGCAACTTCAGCAAGAGTCGAAAGCTTTCAGCCCTCGGCAGAGGAGCCCAGTTCCTTGCCGGGCTGCGGCTGCACATAGTACCACTGTGAGAGTAGACTTGGAAGGGCCTGCAACAAGCAGATTGCTTTTGTGCTAGTAGCAGAAATGAGTATGGCAGAGAGTGGTGCATCCTTGTGAGGAGTGACTCTTTGCAGCTCTGTCCCCTGTAGCTTTTTTGTTGTCTACTAAGCATGTGGTTAAACTCATACATTTACAGCTTCTTCCTCTTTGAGCACTAACTTGGGTCTCTCACCGCCCTGTCCAGCTGTTTCCAACAACTGCAGGAAAACAGTATCTTTGAGATGTCCATCTTTCTGTTAAATGTAATTAAGTTGGATCAAAAAGCTCAGAAGTTTTGATGGAGGACTAGTAGACAGAAACAAAGAGAGCATGCCTCCAGTTTCTTTAGGAAAGCACAGTATTCCCAACTAGAGAGAATTACTGCCTCTTAAAGCAATCTGGTTTTATAAACGCATTGCTGAAGTTTGCCTAAAAACTAAGCCATCCTTAGAAAATGAGATTCTGTGTTGGCATATGCCAACGTATTTCTGATGAGCTCGGCTAACTGACTAACCTTCTGGAGTTATTTATTTAGCCCTTTTCAAATTATTTAGATTTTTAATTAGAAGCTCGATGGCATTGAGTTTTGGCAACTTGATAGCAGAAGTAACTGCATCTTCTTTAAGGAAACAGCTTTCCAATTGACATAACCCTGTGTGAGAGGGAGGGGGGAGGAGGTGGGAACAGCCTTTCCCACAGTATCCCAGGAAGAAAACAACTTCATGGATTAGGAGCTTAATTAGGACTGAAATCCATAGCAATAAGTGGGGAACAAATATAGTTAATTTGATTAAGCCTCAGAGTGAATGAGTTGCACACTGCATTGATTACTTTAAAGCAAATAACAAAGGCAAGGCTGTTTACTTTATGGTACTATTACTGCAAATGAAATCAGTATCAAGCAGGTTGCTGGGGAGTGTAGCTAAGACAACCTTATAACCTCATCTGCTGATAAATGAATCTTTGGCTAATCAGTAGACTCAGCATGGAGGCTACTCCAGCAGGCTGTGAGTGAGTCACAGCAAGGCAGGTACCCTCCTAAACAAGAAGGCTAAGAAATAAACAGGCCCTGGATATGCAGGAAAGGTCAAGCAGTCTTTGTGTTTGAGAGCATTCTTCAGAAAAATACAAGTGCCATCTCGGGGAGGGCAAGAAGGAATGATATTGATTATGCCTGATGCAAGACAGCAATTTGTAGGGCTTTTTACCGGAATTTACATCAACAAATGGACAGCAGAATAACCTACTTAAAACAAAATCCTGGGAGTTTTGCTCCCAGGGAGCAATGAGGAGGGAGACAATTTCATTGAACAGTGGGAGAACTGGAGAGCAATCTCTCTGAGGGTTCATTACAATATCAGTTCTCTCCTACAATTCACTGTGGTCCTCTGTGGCGCTAGCTGCCTAGAGATGTCTGGGGGTGCCATTACCTCTGCAGGTGGTGTTACCCAGAAGAGAAAGCAGGGCAGTTCTTCCCCTTCCCCCTCTGCTCCATGCTAATACACTGAGTCTGCACATATTCAGTGACAGAAACCAGCGTGCTCGTTTGCTTAAAGTTTACATTGATCAGATGCTGTGCTGAGAGTAGTCCGTAGGAAGAGGGAAGGGAGCACTTCTCCTAAACTCCTTTGGCTGGAGTGGGTACTTCAGTGCAGAATGGTGGTCCTTAACACACCATGTTGGCTTTTAATTAACACCAAGCAGATCCTAACTGTGCAGCATTCCCTGGGAAGGTAAGCACTCCCTGAAAAGCTTGTGGGTGTGCGTGTGTGAACCGTCCCCATAGAGGCTTCTGCACCTGGTATTAGCATAGGAGAAATAGCTGCTCTCCCACCCACTATAGATAATTGTATTGCTCGTGCATCTCTGAAAGTATGATAGTCGACCGCTTGAAATTTGGAGACAGGAATTCTTCAAAAGCCCCTGCATCTGTTCTCAGTCCAAGCAAGCACTCTCAAGAGGCCAACTTCCCATAGGCCATCATGCATAATGAGGATGAAACCTCTTGAATTATTGATCTTGCAGAGGCATATAATTGTAGCTTACACAGTGTGTTTACTCTCAGTGCTTTGATTTATCAGATCTTATAATAATGTTCTCACTTTTGGTGCTCGTAAAATGCAACTGGCTTGCAATTTAATAAATATTGACTTCTAGCCATTTGCTGCTTTGTGATTATTCCTCCTAAAGAACAAACTGATTGCTTCCTTCATTCAGCTCCACTGCAAATGCTGCAGGAATGGAAGGCTTTTAATATTGCATTTTCCCACCAGGGGAAGACTTGGCTCAGCAGTGCCTTCCCACACTTTCAATATCAGGGCACTGTTTCTCTAACTGATGGGCACCTGAAGATATTTGCGGTCACCCTAAGGGGCAGCAGGCATGTCTACTCCCCAGAGAGCGCCCCTTTTCCCAGCCCTTTTTTTGTGCTGTTCACTACTTCTAACAAATTAAACTGTTCCCTGTTCCTCTGATTACAATGAGGAGAATCCCTGTCCTTTACCTGGTAGATCTTGTGTTCGATCCTGTCAGCACTGTATTGTTGGTATGTGCAGGACACTGGGCTAGGGCTGCTTGGGGAAGTCCTGCCAGGGGGGAGGAGAGTCCGAGTAGGTATTTGCTTTAAGCAAGGTATGTAATCCAGCCCCATCTTCCAGCAGCTGGAGAACCCTTTTCTGCTATTGCCATACCAATGTTGGCGACATATCTTGAAGAACATTTTAGGTCACACCCTGTCTCTAACCTCAGCTGCTCATTTTCCAGTTTGCATCTATGCAGTTTATCTCTGTTATGTGTTATCATATATCCACACTCCTTCTATGACTGACAATAATCATAATACGGAACTGAAAACACAGGGGAAGTATGTAGCAATTGACAGTCATGACACCTTTCCAAGAATGCCAAATGCTCATGCTTTGGATGTAAAACCAAGAGGATAATGAGTTTTTATCTTTTGAGGGGCTCCTGCTGTCCTAGAGGCTTTTTCCTAGGTTGGAGACGCTTTGTGTTAGATGGAATACAGACACACAGTGGGAGCTTGTCAGTCATTGCAGCTCAACAAACTAGAGAGCAGGGGTGGGAAAAAAACCACAGATGATATCCTAGATTCACAGCCTGATTAAATGTCTTTCTCTTGGCTCCTGCGGCAGATTCATACAATGAATCTACATTTCTTGGTCGTCAGTCCCATATTATGACCCACAAGCTCACCTGGCCACTCCTGTCAGTACGGGGGTGAGAATGTAGACTAACAATTTTAGCCAAGCCAGCAGAATCGCAAAATGTTATGATGGGTTGCATTTGCAACACTGCCAGCACTGAGTTTCCTGGCCGTCTTCCTGTTAATTGACAGTAATACCAGAGCAGTCAGTTCGAGGAAAAATTACTCATTCTGCACTCTTCATGGAGCGTCCTCTATCTATTTTGTTGGTAGATGCTGCAAGACTGCTCTTTGGATTTGATTATATTTTGAAATTAGTTTTATTTAATTTAATTTATTTAATGAAGAGATAGAAAATGAAAATAAAACATTAGCTATTTTTTCTAATTGGATTTATTTTTGTGCTTAATCATGTGTTTCCTTCCTATTTGCCCACTGCTGAAAAGTAGATGCATTCATCCCAGAAAATATCAAGCTCGATCCTCTCTTATTAGTGGAGTTTACTTTACACCAGGTCAGGCTTTGGCCTATCACCATGTAACCCACTTTGTGTTATCAAATACCAGCATGTTTCTGTGACCCTCTTATTCTCAGGAATGGTTTGCCAAGCTGTAGCTTGGCACTGGTACCATTGTTGGTGAGTATTGGTACTCGCTGGTAGCTGAGTCCTGGTGAGGAAATATTTACCTGCAAGCATTTCTGGCTCTTGCCCTGACAGTTCTACAGCAGGCACTCTGCGGGCAGGGTTGAAGTGCTCGGGAGGGATGCTTGACAAGAAACCCTAGTGTTACCTCAGCCTGTCTTCCAGCTTTGTGCTCCCACTTCGGGCTACGTGTAGAAAATGGCAAGGGTGGCCTATATGCATTTACGTTTTCTCCCGGTGTCCTGATTTTCCTTCCTGAGATCTCCTTCTCTTGCTTCCCCCTGGTTAGTGGGAAGAGGATGCTGAGCAGGTGAGAGGCAGCCCTAGGTACTGTGCTTACCTCCTTGTCTCCTGGGGCCCTGGCTAGCCCCAGTATGAGAGGTGCTCCATCCAGCTGGGTCTCCCTTGGTGCCAACATACTCTTGGATGATAAAATTGTGATGAGTCCTGAGACTTTTTCCTGCTCTTGCATTCTGGCTGTAAATTTGCCATAATTTAGAACATAAGGTATGGAAGCAGACAGACCTCAAAAAGAGGGAAATGAATGTTTGACTGTCACCAATTTGGAAATCGCCCCCGGTAGATGTGAAGCTGGTGTCAGTTTCTGTTATTGGTAAAACAGGGCTGATGTGTTCTCCCAGTAAACGTAGATCTCCACATCTGCTTTATCCACTAGATGGATGACATAAAGCAGCTTGCTTTACAGTGAATACTTTATGCCATCTTTAATCTGAAGTGTATTTCTGTAGTCTGCCAAAACACTTTGGTGTGTATTATTTCTTGTTAGGTCAAGTGTATGTTTGGGAGCCTTGATCAGTGCTGCAGAGAAAGATCTGTCTCCGCTAGAAAGATTGGTGCAGACAGACGTTGATATAATTGTATTAGGAGCCCCATACTTCTCAGCACGTGTGCACAATGTGTAACTGCAGGACAGCTGAGAAACTCGATAGCACAAGGACTGGAAAGGGTAGTTGATTTTATTGTCTGTGTCTGTATCTATCACCTGCCTGCCTGCTTGCCTCCAGTATTTCCAAGATGTGATATTCAACTTCTGTAACTGAGATCTTTAGCACCAGCTAATGGATCCGAAAACTCCCACCCCCAGCAACTTTAATGGGAACGGGGCATTGAGATCTTTTTTAGAATTGCTGCATTTTCCTCTGAGGATTCGCCTGACTGTGCCTGACATGGGTGCATTTTCCTTAAGCTGATGCAGTCTTGTAGTTTTATATTGTTAAACATTGCCTCAGGAGAATCTCTGAAGGTTGGCCCTGTCATCTCTGGGTCAGTAACGTTTTGCAAATATACCATATCAAACTAGAGTAGTCTTTCCATGTTCATCAGCAAAATAGTAACCTGAACTACAGTGTGTTTCTTCCTTCTTTTCTGGCTGCAGGGTAGTCACTGCCTTTTTTTTGTTTTGGGGTTTTTTTTGTTTGTTTGTTTGTTTTCGGTTTTTGGTTGGTTTTTTTTTTTCCTCTGCCTCAAACTTTCATAAGAGATTCCAGTTGCGTATTAGCAGTAAATTCTTCTTTATTGTTTTTTAACAGAGACATCAGCAAGCTCAGAAAATTTTAGGTAGCTTTTTGAAGAGTTATGCAGCATTACATAGGTGACAAGTTATAAACATGAACATACTAAGCCTTACACATCCCTGGGAAGGGTAGGAAGGTAGTCTCCTGATCTTATACAGAGGGAGAGTGAGGAACAAAGATGTTCATCAGAAGTCTTAAAGAATGCCAGTGGCTGGGCTGCCCAGACATCTTCCTCTTGCATACCTTCCTTCCAACTAAACCACAAAGACTGCATGCCCTCCCTTCTTTCCTCTGGAAATAGATGTATAGTGCAGAAATTCATTTCACAGAATTGTATGTCCTTAATAAAATTCAGCTCTAGTTATGACCCTGTGAGATGATTAGTGAATTAGAGTTCTTAATTAGCATTTTGCATAATTCATGGCAATTACAACATTCTTATGGATATGATTGTCAAGGTGCAGATGTGCAAACGTGCAGCTATAATTTTCTCATCTAAATAACTCTTTTGGTGAAACCTCTAATTTTTTACAACTCTATTGTATAAGTGCCATTATTCCTGTTGTTATTTTTAAGGCATTAGAAAATGGATGCGAATCTCACTTCAGCTTCAATCACTGCAACCAACTGTTTTTCAGAAGCTTTAAAAACTGTCATAAAAGTTTGCTCCTGGGTGAGAATTTGGCATTTGAATTTTCTGAAGGACCTCTACTACCCGGTTTTTAACATCCCACAGGGAATTTTATTGCAGTTTTTCAGTTGCAATAGTAAAACAAAAGCCAAATCCAGTATGTGCGCTAGCCAAGATTTATATGGCCGAATTGTTAATGGAATTGAACTCCTATTCCTTCTTCAGCTGGAGATAGATTTCAAAGTCCTTTGTGCTGTGAAGATCCTTTCCTTTTGTCAGAAATAGATAAACTATTATGTATCTGAGGTTATTAGGACTAGCTTTTTGGGTACAGGAAAATCTGGCAGTTACATAGAGTGAGTGGCAGCTAAATAGAGGAGGAAGATGGTCATGGCAGAGTTAGGACCCCCTAACTTTCCAAAATACAGTCCTTCAGAAATCAAGAGCAATGGCACAGAAATCAGTGAGCCAAATGATCAAAATCCAGTTGCACCCAACTCAACACTTCCAGGTACAGTGCATATTTTAAAAAAATTACTGACTTCTGACAAATTTGAATTTCTAGTTCCTTTATTAAATGCCTACATAGATGGTATTAAGTGTAATTAATTTTACTTTCATAATTATAAACTAATATGTAAATCCATTTACAGTACTCCATTCTATTAAAGGTACAAATCAAAATGATAATTTCTAAACAAAAGTTATGAATTTCTTTAAATGAAAGGCATTTGTAATTTCCCACAGGAAATTTTAATCACTTTCAGATTTGTAGTCACAGAACACGTAGGAGTTTCATGCAGTCAAGATTTGATGGAGGGAAACCTCAACCCTTATGTTCTTATTAGAGGCAAATGACACTTGGAGGAACCTGGACATATATGTTTGAACATACATTGTTTTTAGCAACTGATCCCTCCTTCCAGCATCCCCCAAAGGGACTAGCTTGCAGAAGCTTACCAGTCATTTCTAACAGGGGTTCTTATCCAGATAAGGATTACTCTTCTTTCTGGCCCTCTTCTGCCTATTCAATTTGAAGGTAAAGCAGTTGCCCTGATCAGTTGGAGCTTGATTGTCCCCTTACAGTAGGTCTTTGTTACCCCATTTATATTGTTCCCTGGAAATGTATGTCTGTGATTTAGGTCCCTGTCTTTCCTTGCTCAAGTTCCACAAAGCAGTGGTACCGAAATGAAGAATCAGATCCAAAAAACATAATTCCTCGCTTTTTTCCAAGTGAAATGTTGAAGAAGCTTCTTATTTATTTTTACCACCTTCTTTTAATGTCTTTGTTGCTTTGAGCACTCTGATATTGCTTACAGAAGCTTAGTCCCTAAATGTCACTAATGCAAGTGCTACCTTCAGCAGGTTTATTCCCTTCCTTTCTCTCTGTAACTCTTTTCTTAGTCCTAACACAATGTGTGAAAGTGCATGGCGCTGTCCATGTATTTATCTGTTTGCTAGTTTGCGAATTCTCAGCATTCTCAGCTTTTCACGGATTTTAAGTGTGTATCTTTTAAATTGTCCACCACCGCAATTAGCAGAAAAAAAACCCCACCAAAAAAACCCAGTGAAATTAAGCACTTTGTTCCCCAGCATAAGAGGAAAAATGAGTGTGAATTACTAACCTTGGAGGAGAGTTAGAGGGCACAGGATCGCAGCTTTCCTCCCAGTGAACACGATGGCAGTTTTGCCTCTGGTTAGAAATAAGGAAACATTCAAACAAAACTTCTTTTCTTTATGTCTTTTTTTTTTTTTTCCTAACAGTAATACCTTGTTCATGTTAGCCAAAAGCATTTATGAATTTGGGTCAAATAGTTTCAGCCAAAGGAGGATGAAGTTGATAAGAATTTGGGAAAACCTTGAAATATTTCAGGTTCTCTTATCTGAATGACATTTCACTTAAGTTAATTTCTAACTTGTAAAGGGAAAAAAAGACCTTATCCCATAAAGGAGAGGTTTCTATTTTCAACTAAGTGAAATATTTTGACAAATCAAGAGTGTGTTATACTTTCTCCCAGATTGAGGGGAGGGGAACCAGAGGAAAGGGGAATTGGTTTCTGCTGAAGACAAATGTTACAGTTTTGTTTTTGTCAGCCAGAGAACTAATTCTCTCACTTCAATACTTACTGCAGGAGTGGACCAGACATATATAGCCACGGAAAAAGTATTTGAAACACTAAATTATACAGTAATTTGATACAGTTTCTGTCTGTAACCTTGAAAAATCTTATCACAAGCAAGCAGTTAAAAAAAAAAAAAAAGTGATGGCTTCCAACTAAAATCTGTCACTCGGGATTGATCAGAGTGGTCCGCTAGCTTGCTCCAGTTCCCGTTCAGGTCCTCTCTGAGCTAAAATACACTGGGGGAAATTTTCAATGTCACAGGGGACAGTGGAGTATCCAGTTAATGCGCATGGCAAATGGGAGCCTGGGGGCTGATATGATCCCCCTTGAAACTAAACTCCTCTTGACCTAGCTCTTTTTCAGTCAGTGGAGTAGCATGGCAAGGTGGTCTTTTGTCTATATGGCCAGATCCTGAGCAGTCCTGGCTTTATCCACCAGAAGGCTCAGAACTGTGCTGCCGTCAACGTGTTCCCCATGGGAGTGCCTCTCCTCTGTGGCTTTGTGAGATTGTAGGAAACCTGACTGTTCCTAGGATATAATCATGTGGCTGTGAAATACACCTCCTGAACCCTCTGACTCGTGAAAATAACACCATTCTTTTCCATGCTGAAATAACACATATCTGAGGACAGTCTGTGTGACAAGTTTTCACCTGAGGTATTCCTCAGCTGGAGTAAGAAACTAGTGCTGTGCTCGCTTTCGTTTTGTCCATAGTATTGCAGATTTTGGTCTCCTGTGCTGTAAGTGTTCAGTTTGCTATATGTTAGCAGAGTGTTTTGTGGCCACTGGTGTGTATGGATGGGAAAGATCGCATGGAGTGTTTTGGATTTAGTGTCTTTTCATAGTTTCTTCCACTTGTGGGATGACAGTTTGATGACCTTGGAAGTCCCTCCAGTTTAGTGATCCCAAAATTCTGGTTTCCTTCCAAAATTGCCAATACATCAAACTCTTTTTGTCAAATTAATTTCAGAAGCTGCAATTCAAATGAAGGCTACTCAACTGAGTCATTTGACCTTCAAGATCTGATAAGGATACACCTGGTTTTTGCCTATCTTTGCCAATGTAGAAAGAGCCAAGAGATCAATCATGAGAGCAAGGATTCAGAAGCTATTTAACCCAAGTTCTGAATGCACTGGCATCCAGTGGCTGTATGCCAGAGTCCCTGTCAACCCCTCCCTGCCAGTCCTCCAGAGATCATTGCTCAGATGTGTCTCCCTCAAGGCAGAAAATAAAGAGGAGGCTGACAGTGATGAAATGTAGAGAGTCTATATGTATGGAACAGCTGAATGGCAGAGTAAGATATATGTCTGCTGTTACATAGGGTGATGAGGGAGTAAACAAATGGGTAAGGGAGCAGAGCGGGGTGAAGGACATCTTGAACACAGATGGAAGCGTGATCAGCAGACAAACCCACGAGCGGAAGGATAGTGGATTGGAAGAGAAATGACAAAGAACAGAAATGAGCAAGAAGCTACAGAGAGTTAATTTTATGTCTACCAGGAGCACTTCATAAGCAGTGTAAATTTTATTGACCTGTCCACGAATCTTAAAGCAGCTCTCTATTTTCATACTTTTAAGGCATTGCAATCATTGGGCCTGACCTCTCGGGTGGTACAGACTATTGAATTTTACCCTGTGATTATTGCATCAAGTTTTATGCTTTTCTCTCCTAGCTTCAGAAGTAAACTTGTTTTCAAAGCCTCCGCTTAGAGGCAACATGTTCAATTCACCAGTCCCCTTTGAATCCTCTCCTGTATTGCTTTCCTTTCTGTGGGCTTTATGCAGGCAAGACAGTGTGTTAGGGACAAAATCAGAGGCTGGGGAGGGTGAAACAAAAGCTGAAGATGGTTTGATCAGTGCAAGCCTATTAATTGGACAGGCTGAGAGCACGTTTTGCCAGTATAAGACACCAGTAAAACTGCGTCTACACCGAACCAGAGTGTGTGGATGTACCAGCGTAATTACAGCAGGTTTACAGCACAATGTTATTTTAACATTTTCAGTACTGTTTGTACTGTTTGTGCAGTTGATCTGCTTAGGGAAGACCTTCCAGTTGCAGTAGGCTAAGCAGGTACGTCTGGTTGCAAAGCCTCACCTTCCGTACCTGTTTTGGTCGTTCTGATATTGCCAGCATCCCTCCAGGTGAGCAAGATGGTGATCTGCCTGATCGCTGTGGACATGACTGCATAAGGAGCAATAAACCATTTTCCATGGGGAAGAATATTATGGTGCAGCTCTTAGGAATAAATCTCATTGAAACTTACCTGTCTTCTAATCATTTAAGGCCATTTGCATGTCTCTAGCAGTATTTAATGGGTGTGCAGTTGGGATATACTTGATTTATTTCATCCTTTCGGGTGTCTCACTGTTGCAGAGAGTGGGAAAGGCCCACATCTGTGAGAATGCATCGACTCCAATGCTGCTGTTGCCAAATTTTAGAGGGTGAGAGCCTTCCTTTTTCTGAGTAATGTCTTTCTCTACCAATTACCATGTGTGGTGCAAGACACTTAGGCATTAGTTAAAACATCTGAATCAAGGCCTTTTCTGCACTTGAGTGTCATGAAATGCATCTTATGTTAGACCAAAATATAATGGTGAAGATGAAGCCGATGGTGGAGTTGCTTATGGAATAAGATGCTACTTCTTGTGGAGACAGCAGGATCTTTCCAGGGGTAATACTTTTACAATACTTTGAATGGGCAAGATCATTTCAATGCAGTTTCTATCTAGTCTTAATTTAATTTTATTCCACTAGCAGTTCACTGAAAATAAAGTTGTGTATGTTTTCTGTAATGTAGAAAATAACGTTCATGTGAAGTGAAATGAGAGTTATACATCAGCAAGCTTGGAGTAAATTCTCAAAATGGTAGGAGGGGAAAAAGCTGTAAAAGAAGATAAGGAAAAATATATTCTCCATAATTCTGTCAAAAGGGAGAGCATCTGTGCTTAGAAAAAAATATGGGAAGCTTTAAAGACCACTTAAAGTGCAAGCAAAGAGAAAACATGAAAACTCTTTCACAGTCTAGTATTTGGATAATAGAGGATCCTTCAGGCTTTAATTAAATGTAAAGGATGTGTTCAGTGCTCAAGTTAAAGGCCTGTCAAATATCTTGGAGGAAAGAGTCATCTGTACTCTGAAAACAGCACAAAGTTGGAAGGATCTGGTTAGGTCAGCAAGTCAGGTCATGTGTATGTTTTTTAAAAAATAATTTTTAAAAATCACCTATAAAGTTTTATTTATTGTTTTGAAATTATATTTTCAAGTTACATTTACATGAGAACGTGCTTTGGGAGTCCAGACCAAGTGCAGGCCAACCATTCTAGATTACTTTTCTGAAAGATTCACAAAACATATCCCTGCATACAATCACTTTTCAAAGGCACAGGTTACACATCCCTGCACAGGTGCTTTGAAAGTACAGGAGGAAATTTTGCAGGAGGATCCCATTGCACAATGTGAGCAGCTCATTCAGGAACAAAAGTGTAGCAGGTCTGATCCTTCTTTTTTGCAAGCACTCCTATTTGTACCTCTGCTTTTATGCCTAGAAATGGAAGTGTTGGTAGAAAATCATGAACGTTACACTGCTGATGGCAAATCTGTGCTTGTACTTGATTTGTTACAGCACAAAAAGACATAGGTGCTCCCTCTTCCTTTGGAAAAGTAAGCTGTGCAAGCTCCGATGACAGTAATGAGAAAAAAGCCTTCTAGAAAGCAGGATAGTCTATATACAAACAAACATTCAAATGTATCTGGGCAGTTCTACACACAATGTACCCTTTCTAAGTGACACTACCCAGCTTGTATATAAACACTCACCCCTCTGTAGCCCCTGTGCAGTACTGTCCTTTTTAACCCTTGCATGGATTAACAAAATCCATGGTCCCAGTATACATTTACACATATGGCTCAGTTCTATAGCAGGTGTGAGGCCTAATAGATCTGAATATTGTCAGAGCTGAGCATTTTTTTGCAGTGCACTTGTACAATACACGTTTGAAAGAGGATCCTGGTGTGTATTTGTAATCTGGACTATGACTATAAGAATCATGAAGTGTATTTTCACTTTGCAGAAGATCATGTATGTCAAAGCCAGAAGTTTTGACTTTATAGCTATTTCTTTTCTTTAGTTTACCTTCTTGGAAGATTTACAGCACACCATCCTACTCTCCTTCATGCTTTGGTCATAATTATTTTATTGCACATGTGTTTCTCTTGCCAGCCTCCAGCCTCATTGATCAGTATGTTAGGGTGAACTTTTCCTCCTCTTCTCAGCAATGCGCCCCAGTGCCCTGACCAGCATTTGTTATTTATTTAATGAATCCGTGTATCAGGCTGTTTTTTCTGTGGAGGGAAAGGGGCAAAGAGAGCACTGCTAGTGACGGCAGCAGGTTGATTTTGCAGGAAAGCACAGGAATGACTGAACAGCACTGTATTTTCCACTAGCTGCATGTTCCAAGAGGGCTGAATGCTGTCCTCTTCCTGCGTGGCTGCTAATGCACACACCAGTGCTGGTATCTCTGGCAGCCCTTGAGTGCCACTCAACTTGGCCAGCATGACATCTTTGGCATGTAATTAATTTTGACTGAAAGCTTTGACAAATAGAAACGCTGGATTTGTTTGGGTGTCTCTTCAGAGATATCTCATTTTTGAATGTTCTGAGAGTCACATGGGTACCAATTTAATGAAAACACTTGTCAAGGCCAAAAGCTGCTTGGATTAAGAGCACAAAGCATCGCTCCTATCCTTCATGCTAAGATACTTGAAGAAACTCAGTGTTCCCTTCACTGAGTCATTCCAGCAATCTACGTGAGGTTTGAAAACAAGTGTGTGAGACTAATGTCTTGTGGGGACTCAGGTCATCCTTCTGTGCACTGACCACACAGTGGTCCAAGAACAGACCTCTTAGACACTCTAATATTAATCATGTCATTAAGTACTTCAGTGACTGTCTGTGTCCAGTGGACAGCAAAAGTGGGAATACACATGTTATGGTCTGAAACTTATTTCTGAAATATGGGCTTGTACCCAGATGAGTATGTTCCAAGAAATCAGGGTTGTTTTGCAAACTATGTGCTGTTTCATGGCTGAATGTGTGATAGATGGTTGACCAGCCTCACTGACAGCATGAGTGAGAGGAGAGAACAGGGTAACTGGCAGAGCTGTTAGTACTACTCAGGCCATTGTACATATGTGGCTTGCTGGAAAATTGCACCGTCTCTGGTAGCTGTTAGCTATGCTTTTTGCAGGCATAACCATCCAAATGTTCTCTAGCTGCTAGAAGTTTATGCTGCTGTTAATAAAGGGATTCTCCCCTAGACAAGCATTTGATCTGAGCCAAGCACATTACAGCATGGCTACTTTTAGTTTGCTCAGTAAGTCAGTGTTTGCTTTTACATCCTACCACTGAACTATTTACACAGATCGTATTCACTGTGGGGCTTTCAGTACAGAAAATTCTTTCTAATATATGACCAGAGCACTCTTGCTAAATTCCACTGGTCCAGGCTATAAAACCTATACATCTACTGTTAAAAATATGGCTTTGATATGCCACATACCCTCTGGCATTCACAAGCCTCCAATGTGGTGGTGTTATTATTTGGAAGAGAGACGGTGAACCCTAATTATGCTTAATCACAACAACCCAGAAAGATATCAGTGGAGGGGCACGTTTTACCCTAAAGTGCTATTTGAACTCTTTGGAAAATGTTGAATTACCCATACAGCTATTGCCGATTAACTACTTAATGAAGCATCTGCAACTGCTGGCATGTCCCAGCCATGTCCCTGTGATGCTTGAAGGACGATGGAGATTAACTAAAAGATTGATCACAGTGATTTCTTACGTAGCAGCCAATCAAATCTAATAAGGGGCACTTGGAATGGAAACTAGCTTTGGAAAAACATTATTTTGCTATTATATAAACACCTCTTTTTAGACCTACCCTGTTTATATTGCTTGAAAGCTACCTATTCCTGCTTCAGCAATGTTAGCTCCTTACCACACGGACAGAGTTTTATTTATAGCCACTATTTCTGCCTCTTGTTTCCATTTGCTTCCGTACAAATATAGGGCAACAAGATTAGGTGTGTGAATTTAGCTGAATTATAGGTAGAAATTCCATCCAGATATAAATGTCACATCTGATGCATTAACATAAGTAAATATGTAGCCCCATATGTCTTTATACATGTGCAGTTTATATATGTACATATGTATGTGACATATACAGGTGTATATGATGTATACAGAAAGGTATGGTTTAGACGTACGCATATAGATTATATATGTAATATTTTAAGCATGTAAAATCTTAAAATTATGTAAAGATTTAGAAGGAAAGCATGCATGCATGGATTTATTTTTGTGATGTATCAAATATTATTTTGCCATAATTAACAGTATTGCCCTGAATATTCACTGTAATTTTACCATTAAATGCTTTCAATGTGAAGCTTATTGCATCTGGAAACAGTGGTGTTTAAATCAAGGCAATCTGTCATTTCCAGAAGAGCTGTTCTTGTGTTGAAATGGAGCCGGGCTCATGTAGCAGCTGGACGGTCTGATACAGAGTGAGCTTGAGATTGTATTGGGCATGGCATTCGCCTAGCAAGAGCGAGGGTGTGTTCCCTTCAAACGTTGCTATGGATCTCTGCTCAGGGAGAAGGCGTTGACGCATTTTCTGCTTTGAGGGTTTCCGCTCTGCCAGGTCTTACCGCAGGATTGAAGATCCCATTTTGTTCCCAAATGAGTGAGAATGGACAATCACAAAGATATATTTATAATGTCTTGTGATCACCTAGGGCTCATGTTCTTTCAGGAGATCTGGTTTATTTGATGCTCGGCTCCATCTGGTTGACCAGCACCCCAGCATTTTCCTGTTATGGATATTCTCTAACCTCCACCATGAGGAGAACTGTTGGGAGTATCGACTTGGTGAAAGCAGCCAGGGTTTTTGCTTCGATTATAAATCAGTGTTACTCCTTTTGGCTTGTGTTGTGTTTTACTCTGATATGTGTGATATCCTGTGGTAATAACGCATCAAGGACTTAATCTCCCATCAAAATTTCCTGGTCTTCTACAGCACCTGTGCTTCTCTGGCAGCAGTCATATGCCGTAATCTTGGCTGGATGTATTGGGGGTGCTTGGGGGAGGGGGTTCTGCTGGTCTCAGGCTGTAGGGAGGAGCTGAGAGTTTCTCCAGCTATGATCACTCTTGAAGCTTAAGAGAGCAATCAGGGCCATTGAGGCTGGGCAGAGATGATCAAAGGTTTTTTGGGAAGAACGTGTCCCATGAGAATCTCATCTGTGACTTGCTCTGTCTTGGAGAAAGCAGGATTTCTGTCTTTCTCTCGCCTGTCACAGTCTCAGCTGGACCGGGCAGGGTTTGGTTTTGCTTGGAAGAGTGCAAGGTACTGTGAGTGCTTGGGCAGCAGGGTGGTCCTCATTGTCCTCCTTCTCATGGATGCTGCTGGAGTGACTGGTTTGAGCGAAGGGCAGAAATGACAAGACCTAGGTTTCTCATTAGGAGGGCAGCCCTGGAGGTATGTGGTAACACAGCTGGGCATCAGTGGATCCCCCAGGGAGAGGCTGGAAAGCAGAGCCCGGTCTGGATATTTTTGCAGCACATTAGAAAAGTGTTTTCTGAGGACCATGATTTTATTGCTATAGAGAGCACTGGCTGGAGTTGCAGTCAGATATATGTTTTAAGGTACATCTCAGGTTGGCTTGCTTTTCATGTCTGAGATGGGAAGTTCAAAATTGCCTTGAAAGAATGCAGTCTCTCTGTAGTAAGCCATAGTCTGTTCTGTGGAACAACAGAGCTGCCTTTGTTTCATAAAAAATTGCCAAAACAACTGTTCAAAGAGGACTTTCCATGATTTATCATATTTCTGCTCCCTGCTGCTCACTAAAGTTTTGCATGATTTCTACACAGTCATCACAGACTGTTTTTAATTCCAACAATTGTTTTTAACTTTGTATATTGTGGGGAAAAAAACAACCTGAAATGTTAATGTTTGTGTTGGTTGTCCTTGATCTCTGGTTAAGAAAAGAACAAGATTTCCTTATTATAAAAATCCAAATATGCCTTTCCTAGCAGATTCACAGCAATGTAACTGCTCTCATCTTCCCTGTGCTGGCCTTGGGGCCAACCCAACTTTCCTTTCATGCATTAAAACAGCACTGCTCTTCAAACAGGGTTGAAATCCTTCACCACAGATGCACTGTTCCTAGTCAGTCACTGTGGGAGCAGACCAAGAATGCCTTTTGTCTTTCCTCCTGGAGTGAATTCAGGTTGTTCAGAACTGTTTGTTCAGGACCTACACAGTGTGTCCTCATCTCAAGGAAGGCTCTAGGTGTAGTTTTATTTTAGGAGTGATTGTTGGAGATAGATAGTGATAGAGAGCTGGGGAAAAGACAAATGAAGGAAGATGCATATGGCAGGAGAGCTAATGCAGGCAATACTGCCTCAGCCTTGAAACTTCGGACAGTAACATGTATCTTTGGGCTTGCATGAGGATCTGCATCTTCATTCAGATGAGAGAGGTGAAGTTGTGGGAGAGCAGGTCTCCAGCATCACCCTTGTTGATGCTGCTGCTTGAGGAACTGACACTGAGCCAGGTTTGCTACTGCTGGCTGCAGTCCTACTGCTTTCTTGCCTGCCCCAGTTAGTGCTATCTCTGCGCAGACATCTTTGCTGCTTGGGGAAGAAACCATGCAAGTAGAGGGCTGGCCAAGCCATTGGGGTGGGAGTGAAAGACCTGGAAGCTGGCTGATACCTGCTTTGGTGCAGCTGTGGCCAGCATTGGCAAGGAAAAGGAAGAGCAGATTTTTCTTCCTCTCTCCAGTCACCTGTTTTATGTGCATTAGCCAAGACTGTACAATGCTTACCACGTTTGTGTATTCTCTTGTATTTGTACCCTTTGCCATGCAAGCTCCCAAGCACAGTGACTCCATCGCTTCTCACAGAGGTTGCTGGCTCAAGTATTATGAGGTTTTTGGCGTTTTCCATTTTCTGAGTGTCAGGCAATGAGAATATAGAGCTCCTGACAGATCTGGAATGTAGCTGTCTTTTTGGTACCTCTGCCTGTTGTGAAAGAACGTGATTTTGTAAGAAACCCAGACAAGAGCAGATCCTGCTTCCCCTTCAGGCACAGTGGAAGCTTTGTGTTTAAATCCCCAAGCTGCTAAAAATTCAAGTCTAAATTCCCCATGTTGCTGAATTAACTTACCTTGGTTATTCCCTGTGTAGTATTTTTTTTACATTCTTTGCTATGCCATGCAGTCACAAGACTACTTTACCCGTCTGTCCTCTCTCATTGTATCACTGTCTAATGGTTCATTTAATTCATAAAGGTGAATAAGCAGCCTCCCCAGGCCAGTGTGAACTCAAGATTTCAGTACCTGGAGGTTGTATAGGTGCAAATAGTTCTGAATCAACCGACTTCATCCTCACCTGCTCTTTGTGAGTTGTCATAAGTAGCCACAGCTTTGTGTAACAATAATGTGCTTTTATCCACTACAAACTGTTACCAGAGGAAGCATTTGCATTCACAAAGCCATTCGAGGAATATCTCGGTTTGTCTGTTATCACAGGTTTTATTTCTTTGTCAGTTAACCTGACTCAGGTCACAGCTTTTAATTTGTAAGATATTAACATTTGCAGAGCAGAAAAATAAATTCTGCTCAGTAACAGGCTGAACTACAAAGGTCTAAAGTTTCTCAAAATTGATTAACTGCTCCTCAGCAGGTGATCGACATACAGACACAGCCATCTAAAATTAGAGCGTATCCAGTGAAAAACAGGTAGCAAACAGGCTGAAATGTATTTAAAACATATTTAAATAAGAGCAGGAGCTCCCACCTTAGTTCATTGAGCACTGAAGTTTGTGGCTAACTGTAAACACATGAAGTAGAGAAATACTATCTCTGGTGTACAACTGAGGAGCAGAGCCTAGACCACAGCTTGTGTCTTACCTGTTTATGTGAGAAGACAGAGCACCTCTGAGCGTTGCACCTCTGTTGCATCTCCAGGCAGTTCCTCCTCAGGAAAGGGGGAGTTATACTTAAATTAGATTCTTAGTTTTCAGCTCTTGGCCGAAAGCTCCCCGGAAACTAAGCTTTGAGAAGAGGAAGAAAACAGCGTATTTCCTAGCAATTTACTTCACTCTCAGTGGTTTAGTGGAATATTTGGTCTTGGGCAGAAGGGACCTCGGTGCCCATGAAGTAATATTGTACCTGCACATTCATATTAAAAATCTTTTGTCTGTGTCTGCAGATCCCTTTGGCACTCCAGACCCCGCTCAAAATGAGAACTGAGCTCATGTTTGTGGCCTGTATTTGCCTGCTGCTGCCTGTACGGAGGTGTTGGCTGAGGCTTCCCCTGTTCCTTCCCGTTGCCTTGTGTGAGGAGGTTAAACAAAAACACAATAAAACTCTGGGCCAGGCATTTTTCACTGTAGCTCAGACAGACATTTTATTCATAGTAATTTATTTATTTGTGTCATAAATCCTTCTTCCCGTTGTGCTCCTCAAGGAGATTAAAATTAAGGGCATCACCTCTGCCATTGAGGCCTAGACCCCCGAGGCCAAGCAATGGTTTCGCTGCTTCTGCGTGCTCTCTCACCCACCTCTTCTTTGATGTCTGGTCCTTCTAGTGCATAGATTGTCTTTACCTTTTCAATTTGTACAGTGGCTCGCATGCTGCAGCCTTAGTCTGCGGCTACAAATAATAATACCCTTTTCCTGTTTTCCTGGTACTTACTAGCAGATGGTGTGCACAGGGCAAGGAAGGAGAAAGGCAGAATAGGCTCAGTAATAACAGCAGAAAGGCAACAATAATGCATACAGTCTTAATAAATTTTGTTATTGTTTCTCAGAGCATGGCACAATCTAGTGTACTCCTTACTACACCAGCTCTTGGGAGCTGGGGACTGTGGAAGTGTTAGGTTTTTTTTGGTTTTTGTATTTTTTTTTAATGATTTATTTGTTTATTTTGGTTCACTTTATTTGTTGATTGATTTATGTAATGATTTATTTATTTTAGCCAGCAAAGCTGCATAGCAATTTGTTTCTTAAAGACTTAAAACCAGAAGGTAAATAAAAACCAAATTGGATCCTTTCTATTAAAATCTCATGTAAGTTTTAACCAGTCTTTGGATTTTAGGGGGAGAGGGAAGTTATTTATTTTCATTCTCAGATGCACTGGACTCCTTAGAACAAGGGATGGCAGGCTCACGTCAACAAAAGAACAGGGCATTAATAAACTGCATGCTCTCCCTGCAGTTATGTTTATGAGATTTTAAGAAATGGGTATGGTTTCTAGGAATACACTTGTTTGTGTAACTAATAATCTAGACTGTCAGGCTCTTCTGGATGAATTTTAGTTCCTTTCCTTCACAGCACTCTCATGCCTGAAAGAAGGACAGTGTAAAAAGTAAATAGGGAAAGTGACAACATGCCAGATGCCACGGCTCCTCAGGAGTCCCGGTTACCTGTGCATGATGTCCTCACTGTGTCACACTGCCCAAGCAGTGCTGGGTGGGTGAAGGGCACATAGCCCCACTTTCTCTCTCTTATCACATGCATGTGCTTGTTGCAGACCACTGATCTTCCATAACTTGTGCAAATCGAGGACGTAAGGAGAATATGCCAGGCAACTGAAGATGGGTGCTTTCCAGCCCCTTTGTTTCCCTCCCTGGCCAAGGAGGGTGAGCAGAATTATCCTAATCATCCTTTGGGACCCGCTGACCAGTAAAGCGTTTATTGTTTCAGACCAGAGCCATGCCCTTCCCAGTTGATCTCAGACTTGCTCATCCTAGCTCAAAACAGGCTTTTCTTCCTTCTCCACTTGCTTTTCCATTGCTGTTCAGATGAGGGGTGAGTGCTTTCCTGCCTACCAGGCTGTATTTGCACTGCTGCCCGTGGATTTTTGCTCATCCCACAATCCTCCCCTCTCTTTTGCTGCCAGGCTGGGGCAGGCTGGCAGGAGAGGAATCGGGAGTTGTGTCCTCCCTCCTGGTCCCCTGGCCTTGCTTCACACCCATTCCCATGGCAGTGTTACCAGTGGTCTTTGTTCCCTTAAATCTGGTACAGGAGGTCAGAGAAAAGCACTGTGCTGAGAACTGCAGCAGTACAGGAGTGCCTTTGTGTCCCACCTCTTTCCCTCCCCTCCCTGGAGATCCACATCTATATCTCTTTGCCTCCATGTTCCCAGTCTTCTCTAATCTATCCTTCTGTCACTCTCTCCTGTGATATATCCGCTGTCTGGGTAGCGGTTGTTTTTGTCCAGAAAGCCAGCAAGCAAGGGCCCAAGTGAAAGGGTTGCTTGTTCCATAATAACTTTTAGTGATTGTTGAGTCATTCTGGCCTCTTGGCTTCCAGACAGTCTTTTGTGGCTGAGGACGGAGGCTCCTGGGAAGCTCATCCATGCTCCTGCTCTTATGCTGCAGCTGTACAAAGAGCCCTGCCTGCATGCAGCGATGCCCTGGGTAGCAGAGGTGTCTGCTGTCAGGGAGTCCGACACCCTCCCAGCCAGGCCGCCATTCCCAGGGGCCCCTGGTGCATAGATATGAGCCAAAGGGCAAAGCCGCTTGGAAACCATCTTTTCTTGTTCTGCTGCCCATCTGCTTGGGAAGGTGATTGACAGCCAAAGGGTGAAGGGCCAGAGTCTGTGCTAATTGTCTGAGGCCCTTGCTCAAACATGGCTGGAGAAAGAGGGAGTCCCCACAAGCAAGGGAAGAATGGGAACCTTTGTGAGGCCTGACACAGTAAATGCCACCTTTGTGAAGATTTAGACTTACTGAGGTCAGTTTTTAACAACTTGGGATGCTCCAGTCTTTTCCTCTTTCTTTTATCTCCAAAGGCTCCTCTTCCTCCTTTATTTCTGCTTCATCAACAAGCATTGTTTCAGTCAGGCTTGAATCCCCTTTCAGTGGCTTAGCCAAAGAAAAGATGTCCCACCCTCCTAAACAAGACTCTTTTGGGGGTTGCTATTTTTTTCTTTTCCTTCTTGTCTCACACGCTGTAAAGAATGCCTCTTAGTATTCTCAGAGGAATGGGAACATTTGCATATTAATTTAATTGTGTGTGTTCATGCAAAACTACTCAACTCACAGCAAACTACCCACAGATATTAAAATTAATTTGCCAAGGAAGGGCACTATTGTTTTTCAAGACAAGAGTTGTCAAAGCTTATGTTTTTCTGTGTGCTTAAAGCACCTTCCTAGTTGCTTACTGCCCTTATTGGCATTAGAGAATAGCTAGAGAAACATAATGAAGTTCTTTGGAGAAAGTGGTGAGCAGAGAAAGTTTTATGCAGGCAAGAGCTGTGGGAAAGTCTCAGTGTTTTTCAGTTTTTCCCAGAGCAGGATTTCCCCTCTGTGACTCAGGCCTCCCCGGTACTTGCTGAGAGGAGAAAAACAGCCCCTACTGCCTTTAACAGCATAGATAAACCCAGCTCAACTCCAGCAGCATGTTTCCAAAAAGCTGCTTCTAGTGCTGGTTCCATCTGGTTTGGGCATGCGTCTCAAAAGAAACCTGTGTAAAGCTTTTTTGCTTGGGGTTGGTGTATTTGCAAGCCCAGGTGCTGTGTGTGTGCATGTGTCTATGCATGTATATGTACAAGTGAGACAGCGAAACACATCATCCACAGAAGGAATACCAGGCTGGCTGTCTCCCTCCGACTAGCGCGGCATTTTGTGATCTGCAGTGAGAAAATTTTTTCAAGCCCTCATGATGTTCACTGGAAATATAGTGTTAGATAGGAGGAACCTTGCATCATTTCTCTATGTATTGGATTATACTCACTTTCTTCTATTTTTGCATTCCCTTTTTTATGCTTTTCAAGATGTAAAGTGTATATATTTTTAAGGTCTGTCACGATCAGCTAGAAGTCAATGTACGTTGCTATTCAATATGTGCAAGACTAAATCCTAAATGCTTTTCCATGTTTATACTTGTTGGCACTTTATAATTATAAATAATATCACAGACTTGGCCATCAGCACACAGATGCGTGCACAAAGCAGCAGAAGGTTTTCTGGAAATTTTGACAGTTCCATACATAATCCATGGATGTGACATGACCCGCATCTGGTCTTAAAACGTATTATCAGAACTATCACTGGCGCAATATCCAAAGTAATTTAGCTTCAGACCATGCACAGAAGCATAATACGTAGGTGCTTTTGCCACATTGCTTTTGCAACATTTGCTCCTGTGTCACTGATAATAAAACTGTCGGAGTGACCTTGGGGAGGTAATAACTGCTCATTGATTTGGATTTAAAGCTTCCATAGTGTTTTTCCCACTGTGTGATATTTGTTAAAGGAAAAAACTACAAAAATGAAGCTTGTTTCCACAATCTCCTTTAAAAGACATAGATGATGGGTTTATAGAGATGCAGAATGTTTATTAGCTGCACGGCCCTCTGGAAACTCCCAGAGACACTGAATTTCCTGGTCCTGGGAACTCCATGGGAGAGGGGCACTCAAGAGCTCTGTACCCAGAAAATCCTGGTTTCTGTAGTAGCCACCCTGACAAAGTGCAGGGTGCTGAGCCAGTTTCGATGGAATTTTATTTACTAGGGTGAGTTCATGGAAATGATGTCTTTTCAACAAAACATTTTGGTTTTCGCAAATATCCAGATCCTTCAGATTGCGTCCATCCTCCTCATGAGGGTTAATTTCAGCTGCAAGTTCTGGATGCTTAAAGATAAGCCTCTTTAAGTTGTTGGTTGCTTGACACTTTGGAAAATCTATTTACCAATTTACAAATATTAACATAGAGTTAAAAGGGGAATGCAGAACTGCTGGCTTTGACAGTCAGGGCATGCATGGCTTGTCCCCAGCCTGCCTAGTACACATCATGCCTCCGACCAGCTGGGAAATCCGGTGGATAATCCTGAACAGTGCCCATGCTTAAGGAAGTCTTCTCAGCTGTTCTGAACTAGAAATTTTGATTTCATATGCCATTTCACAGGATGCAACAGTATAGTTTGTGTTCTCTTCAGTAGCAATTTTTTGGTGGAGAATAAAGTTTTGATCACCTAGGGTGGAAGGACCTAGAGGTTTTAAGGGGAAAGGATGGGCAGTGGGAGTAACTGTGATCAGTAGCAACTGTGCTGTGGGATGGGAGCAGCCTGAGAGCTCTTGCTGAGAACAAGGCTCAGCACAATGCTTTGAGTTCTCATCACTTGATTATGAATTACAAGTGTCATTCCAACAATTTAGTGTGCAGATGGGGGTTCTTCAGTTAGCAGGAAAGGCACATTTTAAGCCACACTATTCATGCTTGCAGCTGCTTTACGTTTGGACATTGCTACGCTATTTTTAAATTGTGCACTGAAAAAATGTTTTTTCAAAATGGCAAGTTTAAGTTCTGCTTCCCCATTCCTGTTGCTACATATCTTCTTTGATGAGAAGTTTTTTTCAGTCATCTGTGCTTTTCTTCATGTCTAAAAGAAAGGAGGCATGTTTATTTTTTAATTGATTTGCAAAGCACAGTGGCTTACATTAATTTCTTGGGGTATTTCAGCTGAAATTTAGCATGCAAAGGGACACGTCATTCTAAGAACATGTAGAAAACATTATTTCATATGTCCTGACCATACTGGCTTTTGATCTCTTACATAAAGTTATACAAAATATAACTCTGTTTCTGATTTCCATACTGCACTCAAGAGGCAATCATAGTTGGGTTAATTAATTTGAATTAACTACAGGGATCCTTTCCATTGATTTCAGTGGACTGTAGATCATGCTGGCATATAATACAAATTGCTGCTTCTTAATTAACCCCTCTACTCTTATCTGATCTCTTCAAGTTACTCACCAGGTGTGCAGGAGAATAGGGACTGAAACCTTGGTCTTGCGTATCAATGAATGTCATCAAGAGTGGGTTATCCAGCTGGTTTTTCTGTTGCCCTCCAGCCAAATTGGTGCTTGGTGGTTTGGTTGTGGTTTTTTTTTTTTTTTTTTGGGGGGGGTGTGTTATGCTAGTGGAAGACTGCAAGAGAAATTAAAAGAAACTTCCTCTGTAGAAGCAGGTACCTGCCGCATAGGGGAAGCCCAGGACAGACTCACAGCACAGGAACTTGATTTGGAATTTGTTACCCTTGTCAGGGCAAGCCTGCCACCAGCTTCCACCAAGTTTTCTTTTCTTCTGCTTTTTAGAAACTGTAGCATTTTATGTTTGACCAGTTAGAATTGGGGACCTAGAATAATGGCGAGCAGGGCTAAGTGCTGTCCAAGACAGAGCCTGAGTGGGTTTCAATGAGGAGAGGTGGTCATCCTTCATTGTGATACACAGGATGCCTAATACAGAGGTAGAGAATCTCAGGAGTCTTTTGGAGGTGAAATTGAAGATGCAGAAGATGTTGACTATGCAAACTTGGAGTACTGTTGATATAAACGGTCTGTCTTCACAATGCTGCCTTTTGCTCTGATAAATTCTTTGTTCATTTTACCAGACCAAAAATGTATTGCATGCAAAAGGGCAGTAACATACTGATATGACATCAGACCCCAGCTGTTGCCACTGCTGTCAATGGCAAGGAGGCTACAGACTGAAATGTCTTAAGTCCTGTATTCCAGTAGTTTCTAGAACATATTTTCTGCAATTACTAAAGAATTTTGGACCCTAAGTGTGCCATTTTTAGAGCTTTCATGGGTTTAGATCATCATAGACATCTTACTTGCAGGGATCTCAGGGCACACTGAGGCTGTAGGTTCCTGTGGATTTTATTGAATGTCCAGGTGTTGTTGCTCTTTTCAGTGAGAGTTGAGCTAGATGGCACTCTTGCAGTTTAATTCTTTTGATGTTGAAGTACCTATCTACCTACTTCAATGTTGAAAATGGTAGTTAGGCTCCTAAGTTGCAGGGACATGCTGAAAATGCTGCCATTCATATCTCATGATGTCAACGCAGAACTGGCAAAAGTTCTCCTTAATATGTAGGCGAGCATACTGCAGGCTGGTCGCTTCCTTGTCTCATGGGAGATTGAGCCAAAACTCCCCAAGTTAATGCCTAGTAGGCACAATAGCAAAGGTGCTTACTTGCAGGAAAAAAAAAAGATCTCAAAAAGTATATTTAGCCTGCCTTGCAGTAAGGAACCACAGTAAATTACTGTAGCCATTTACCTGTGTACTTTTGCATCCATTCCCTTAAAACAAATGATGCATTATTAATAACCCCATTTCAGAGAAAAAATTGATGTCATACTCTTTTGTCAATTTTCTTTTTAATTAATGGTGGTTTTGAGAATGGTATTTTAGAAACTGCTGCATGCTTTCAAAGCCATCTTCTGTACATTGCTTCCCCGTGATCTAAGAGTCACCGAGTGAAATTATCCATAAGATGTCAGACTGGGTGATCACAGAAGTATCTTCCAGCCTTGATGTCATCTTTGTAGGGCTAAATTTTGCATCTTATTTAGAGATAGCATTATGGAGGCACATCATCCACTAAATAAATTCACATCCTGAGCAGGACAGCAATGTAGCCCAGAGAAGGATCTGACCTGTGGGTTATCAGGCTGGCAGAGACCACAGTTTCTTCATGTGCCAGTCTTGTGCACAGTGGTACAATTTATGCACCTCTTAGTTTCATGCCTGGAATGAAGAAATGCAAAGAAGGGCAGAAGGATAATTGAAGGAGGAACAATGGAGTTTCTAATGAGAATACAAATCCCATTATGCTCTAACTGGGCTAACTGGGCTGTCTCACAGTTTATCCAAATACACAGAGTCCCAGGAACTGCCAGACTGGATCAAACCCGAAGCCCAGCTGGCTTCCAGCAGTGGGCAGAACCAGCAATACCAGTGGAAGGGTTAAGACCTGTGCTGTAAACAGATGTTAATGCTGATCATCTACTCCCACATAAGTCCTCTGCTGAGCTGTAATTGGAACAACTTATGTCCTGGAGCACAAGGTTTAACAATTGTTTCCAAGTGTTTTCTGTTGTTGATGTTAGATTTGGATAGTCTTGGTATGCAAATAAATACCTAAACTTATGAGGAATCACATGGAGAAGAGACTTAACATGATATACACTCAATGTAATTCCACTGACTGGGGAGGTTGCTGTATGAGTAGCACGTCCGGAATAAATAAAGTGGGAGGGCAAAGGTGGACCACCAAGTGTTGTGTGTTCAGAGGGCCCCCTCCTAAAGAGCATCATTTCAAGAAGGGAGTGCTAAGTATTGCTGCTTTGCTAGTGACAATGAGTGGGTATTGTTGGAAGAGAATATATGGAAAATTTAGATTATGGTCAGGGAAATGGGTATGCCTTGCACTATAGATGTTGGGTACTGCCTTATGGTTTAAATGAAAATGTGCCTTAGTGTTTATTCACAAGCTATTTATTTCATACCACAGTGAAAAGGAAACAGTTTAACTGTTCAAAATACTGTGCTAGTTGTTTGAAAGCCAAGAAAATGCTGCTTGGTGAGCTGATTCTTCTTCTGCTTTGGAAAGGGCCTAATTTCTTGGGAAAGCAGGGATTAGGTCAGCTCTTCAAGCTTTGAATCGATTATATCCACACACTGGAGGCACAAGGTGGGAAGGGTAGGAGACGAAACTGCTTTTTATTGCCAAACAGAGCTGAACGCTAAACAAAATATGGAACTCTTCCAAGGAAAATGTGCACCAAAGAAGTTTGAAAACATATGTGATATGATAAAAATAAACCACTGTAAAAAGGATTTATTATTGTAACTCTTTGCAACCAAGTATAATTTAACAAATTACCCTTGATGTGAAGTTGGATAAGAAGTATTTACCTTAACTGCCATAAACTTGCACATGGAGGAGAGAAAGAGTGGTACAATTGGAGATTTCTAGCATGTTTTCTAATGCAGTATTGGGAAGGAGAAAAACATAAGCAAACTGGCAGCTCTGATCATTCCCCCGTGCAGAAAATGCACACTCCATTCATGCAGAATATTTTACTTAATCTGAAAGAAAGTAACACTTTCATCTTGATACTACTAAAAACCTGGGAACTATTGAAAAGGCAAAAGCGCCTATAGATTGATCTAATTCTGTGATTGTAACTGAAAAGACAAAATAATATTATATGTGGAAACCTGCACTTTTCATAAGGCCATAAAATGTTAAAAGATCAAGATTATTAAAAACTTGAAGAAATGACAGCCAAGGAGAGAGAGGCAAGACTGTTCGGCACGGTACTGAGTTCAGGACATACATTTTAGCAGTGTCGTGCTGGATGATTCAAGTGCTAAACTAGTAAATGTTAATATAATATTAGGAAATTATAATGATGAATATAGCTGGATACCATCTGGTATTAACTCAGTTCCCAGGGCATTTAAAATTCTGATTGCACAGTTCTTCGCAGGATTACTGGGTTGGAAAGCTGTAGTGAGGAATGTTGTAATTTGTCTGGTGCTAGGATTACTGAAAAGTCAGCCAATGCTGACTTTTGATGGAAAATATCTTTTTTTTTTTTTTAAATAAATAACATATTTCAGGGAAAGAGTGCTTTTTTCAGAAATTTTGGTCATCTTTTTTTTTTTTTTTCTTCTTTTTTCTTTTTTAATGATGCTGCTTTCTGGAAGCTGTAGCACTGAAGCCTCAGTCTCATTCTTCTTTATAATCTAAATAGGTTTCAAGAAGCCAGGCTGTGTTTGCTGTGATGCACCCTCCTCAGACCCTGCATTGTGATGGGTTTTCCTCCCTTGGAGACAGGGCCGTGGTGGATCATTGAGAACACAGTCTCACCAGATCCATGGGGGAGAATCAGCTTATGAGAAATGCAGACTGCATCTCTCGATCTGCTCTTTCCAGCTGGACAGTTTTAGGGATGTTTTTTTTATATTTGCTTTTCATACTCCAAATAAACTTTTCTCACAGAAAAATAAAATCCTTTTTCACTCATAAACACTCTTTGACTTTAAAGAATCTGATGAAAAGCATTGGCTGTTGTAGGCCAGTGACAGAATAGGTAAAAATCATAAGTAGTAGTTTGGTGAATATGAATAGCCAAAGCTTAAGTCAACTGAGTTTGTTAGGTTACACAGAAGCAACAGATACAGAAAATATTGGGGATGCAAGAAACATCTTAGGTTTTCTGTGGGCAGAAAGTCAGTAGAAATATTTTCAGTGCCTCGGTGCCCCATATATATTATACCTTATTAAGATAAAATAAGATTGTTTATTTATAAAAACATCTGCTAACAATGTAAAATTTAAGGCCATAAAAGAGGTATCCGGTAGCTTCAGTGCAATCCTTCATCCTTGAGCCTGTGTTTAGTAGAGATTTCCATCTGCAGATGTTGAAATTCTCTTTGACATTTAATTATTCTTCTTACATAACATATGTTTCTCCCCTAATCAGTAACTTTCTGCGAGTGTTTTTTGGGAATACTCCTTGCTCTTGATTGCTTATATTTGCCTTTCTTTTACATCGTTTTTTATTTCCATACTGTATGTCTTAAACCATAATCTTCACATATTTCCTTCCTATCACTGCCACACATGAATTTGCTGTGTTATGTCAGTATTACGTTGGTCTTTATTTACTTATGGCACTGAGTGAATCAGCTGTGAAATAGAAATTGTGTTGTCCGTCCTTGGCCCTTTGGGATTCTTTGAGAACTTATGATTTCACTGTTAATATCAGGGGGTTTGCACCTTAATATTAGACATTGGTTCACAAGAAATTGCTGATATGAAAAGAACAGGGTGGCTATGATGCAGAACAGCTCTATCTCCTGATAGTATAAATGGCCACTGGAGTCCCAGCTGTCTTAATTAAGCTGATATGTGTGGTTTGGAGGGCTGGTAAGTACTCCCGTGATCCTCTTCTCAGCAGTTACCTTCAGGCAAAATGAAGGTGCATCTCAGCTTCAGATTGTTCTGATAAGACATAAAGCTGGGATTTTTAGAAGCCGGTAGTGGTTTGGAGTGCCTCTCTTCTTGGGCACCTGTCTAAATGCATCATTGGGAGGGCTTGAAATTTGGAAGGAGAGACTGAAAAAAGAAACTGTGAAAGTTTTTTTAATGAAGTCTTCGTTCTCCTTCATTACTCCCTGTACACAGAGATTTTGTGCTCCTGCCCTTGAAGAACCTTTCATTAGCTCTCTTTTTGTATGCTTTTCAAAAATACAGAGCAAAGGCAGAGAAGCCAGGGTGTGTGCATCACTGGTGGGGCAAATGTTAAGGAATATTCCTCTGGGACAACATTTATTTGAGTAAAAGGCTCAAGTGATCAGACCGCTCAACTTCCTCCAAGCTGTTGCTTCAAGATATTTCTGTTCTATGCCTCTTGCAGGACACAGTCCAACTCTCCCACCGGCTGTCCTTTTTAATTTATTTCTTACACCAGTAAGAGAGTCTGTGGTCAGTCTAGTGCAGGCACGCAGTTATTTATTTCCTGCCCACCCTGGGCCAGCCACCCTGGCTGCGTATACATTGTCTGAATGTGCTATTTGCTAGCAGGTCAGATGCTGAAACACCATAGTTTGAGATATCTCCTCGCTTATGTGTCTGCTGGATTCTCATAACCACCATGGCAATGGGGCTAAGCCAGGGTGCAGACAGGCTTTCCTGTACTGGGGCCACCTGCAAGGTTCTGCCTGCTCTGTCCCACAGGACAAAGGCACATTAGGCAACTTCTCTGTGACTGCCACTCAACAGAAAGGCTTTTTGACCTTCTCTTTTGCATGCTCTTGCCTGCCAGGCAGATGTTCTCACTTTTTATCCTAGGCAGATCCTTCTTCTTTGCTGTATAGCTTTAGAGACAAGGGGTTACTCAGCTATTCGATAAATTTCAGCATTTGTTTTAAACTCATTTCACTTAATGCCTAGGGTTTTTTCCTGAGACACTGGCTTTCAAGGGCATTCAGGCACTTGTCTGTGTTTTTTTCTGTACCTTTTAGTGGAGCTAAAGTGACTGTGATTCCCTCTCCCTTCCTTCCTTCTCCCCTGATCCGTCCCCAATCCTGATGCTTTTGCTTTCCTACAGAGGAGTGATAAATGGCCCAGAGTGGAGTTTGATGAGGTCAGGTGTTACTGTTGGCCATAAATCCTTCCTGCTTCTTGGTTCAGCAGCAGTCTCTGGCCTTGGACTTTTATGGTTCTCCCAGTGGAGGAGGGACAGGAGTGGTACGGGCTGTCAGCACACCAGAGTGATTTGCAGAAGGGTTTTATTTGAGAGCTTCGTGCACCTAGAGAAACTCCTCCAAGCCCCGGGAACAGAAAGAAATCTTCTAATCAGCTCTTTGTTCCTATAGCTAGAGCTCTCCCGCTTATGTAGCATAGGCCAGCCTGTTACTCATGGGGCATAAAGTTAAGTAGTGCATCAGGATTAGATGATCTCTCAACACAGACAACTGAGATACAGATATAGATACATGGAGATGCTTGCTGTATTAACAATCGCAGCTGTGTCTCTTTAAATCAGCAATATATTTACTTTGGTTGACATCCAAGCACAAGCAAGGTGGATGTGCATTCCTTTTTTGGTACCAAATGTGATAGCCCAGTATGTGCTGCAAACAACAAAGTGTTTGGAGACTGTCAACTTGTAAATCAAGGGTAGCTGGTGGCTACCTAAAGTGCTGCTCTCCCTGTGTTAATTCTGGTGGAAGTGCCAAAAGATAAAGGTATGGCACTGTGGGAACGGCAAAGGATGGCTACGTGGACTTACTCCCAAGTACCTGTGCCACTGCTGCACACAACAGAGCAGATAGATAGAAAGAAATGAACAGACACTTAAAAATGTAGCTCAAGCTGTGTCCTGAAGAGGTTTCACCGGCTCAGTCAGCCTGCTATTCTGTATGGATTGGAGGATGCAAGTGTGGATGGCAAGGGAAAATGCTTCCCTAAAACCCAGCAAAATTAGTGTTGCCATTAGCTCTGCATATAGTCAATGCTACTCATTCTCCCCAGATACCATTATCATCAAATATGTCAAAAATTTATATATGTAGTTAGACAACACTTGAACAGAAAATGAAGCACATCCATTAGTGGGTGGGGCATAAATTTCTTCTCTGTGCAGAAATTTGTTTAAGGTTTGGCAGAAGAATAGAAAAAATGTTTTTAGTGGGGTTTTTTTTAGTGAGAAAAATCAAGACATACCAGATAAAGAATGCTTGCTCAGAAACAGTTTTATTCTGAAATTAGCCAATTCAGAGAGACCAAATTTACGGTGCCACAACAGAGGAGCTGTTCAAAATGCAGCATTGCTCTCCATTTCTCATGCATTTTAGCTTTGATTTTGTTAATACCATTTGGTTTAAATCAAAACTCTTCTGGCTGGCTTTCTGTGTTTTGTGATATTCTTAATATTCAAGGAAGAGAGTCATTAGAAGACTGACATCAAAAATTATGTTTGTTTATTTGGATTGCTGCAAGGTGTTAATGTCTTCTACCTTCTCTGTCTTGTCTCTTTAAACCTGCTGGATCATACAAAGGAACATGAATAGAAGAATTTGCCTCCAGATCTTTTCATTATTAATGATGCTCTATGACTAAATTGGAAATCTGCTACTGTACCCCAAGGGGGTGATTAATTTAGCAGACTAGGAGTTTTGATTAAAAGGGAATGAAATGTCTGACACATAGTCTATTTATCAGTTATTATGATATTAAACCACTCTAATCATTGTGGTGCCTAAATTAAGGCTTCACAGCCTAAATGTCACTTCATAGTGCTCTTTTAGATCTGGCTGTGTGATACAAGTTTATTATCAGTCGGCGCATGAGAATATAAGCGTATGTAATGGTCTTTGATAAGAACAAAGCAGTTTAGTAAGAGCTCTGCTCTTTGCCCCTTTCCCGTTTAACAAGGAGATGGGGGAAGATTTTAAGATGTGATCTGTACAAGCAATACATGCAGGACAAGATGCAGCTATCCCTGATGTCCCCAGGAGTTATGACGCAAACTTTGTCCAAACTGGACTGAACCTACAGGACACAGAAAAACATTGCAGTAGCCTAAGGACTGAAGTCAAAACTAGTTCCTTCTAGAAACCAGGTGTGCTCTGAGATGATACATCCTCTGAGAGGTGAAATCATGTCAATTCTGTGTCCTTAAATTAAAGGTCAGGGCAGAAATCAGCAGCAATCAATCAAGAAAGGTAATCAACAGTTGGTGCTAAGAGGGTGTCATTTAAGCAGGCTGCAGAGAAGTACGAAACGAGAGCAATAGGTCATGTGTTTCTGTATAAATGCCTAAGAAGTAGCTATAAGCCACAGTATTGACATACCAGGCCTACTGCAAGCTTCAGAGAGGGAAGAGGGAGGGTCAAGAAGCACTGTAAGACCGAGGAGCACAGCGTACATGAAAGATAGAGCCAAGTACTGGTGGAGGAGTGGTGCTTTGTGTTAGTGAAAGCTTGGAATCAAATCAGATCAGTAAAATAGTCATGTTGGCAATTCAAATATAAATTTTAGGCCTCACTAGGAAAAACACCACAGTAGGACTAAATTATCCATTGACCGACCAGGATGGTGGCGGTGACTGTGACATTCTAAGAGAGAACAGACTGCCCTTGAGGGCAGCAAACACAATAAAGATGAACAATTTCTGTGATCCCTTTGTGGCTTGGTTAAATGTCATATCAGGGTATAGTGTTGAGTCTGCTCTTAGAGACACCATCAGTGACTGCTTCATGGAGCGGCCAGTCAAGGAATCCACAAGAGCAGAAGCAACTCCTGAAAGCCAGGCCAGTGGACTGCGCATTCGTAATGTTATTGTCAAAAGCCTACTCTGCCGCGGGAGGCACAATGCATTTAGATTGAGCATTCTCACAGAAGCAACAAAAGCTAAAACATCCACTGCTGTCATACTTAATTTCAAAAAGGAGAAGCTAGAAGAGGTTAAAAGAGTTAAATCATAGCAAGTAACATAAAGACTATTTAAAGACACAGTGGTGGAATCACAGAGCAAATGTATCCCATTTATCAAAAGAAATCACCTTGAAAAAAAAACAGAAGGAAGCTGAGGTGGCTAAACAGTAGGTAAAGCATATTACTAAAAGCAAGAAGGCATCCTTCAAATAGCTTGGGCCTGACAAATGAGAAAAGTAGAAAGGCTCATAAACTCAGGCATGTTATATGGGAAAATGCGATAAGGAAGGCCAGAAGAGTTGGAGAAACTTAGAGAAAGCACAAAAAAATCCCTAATAAGTCCTGTGTAAAACACAGGAAGCAGGAAGCTTGCGGGAGTTTGTAGGACCAGTAAACAATAAATAGACAGAAGGAGTGTTCAGAAAAATGAAATGTTTTGTGATTTTGCTGTGGAGGAACATGGGGTGGTTCCCACAGTGAAATGCCTCTCCTGGTAGGGCAGGGATGAAGTAGGTCAAGTGGTAACTATAGCATCCCCTAGCTTGCATTCCAGTACCAGAGGACAAGGACCAGTGTAACACCTTTTTTTTTTTAACTGTTTCCTGAGAGAATCCTAGAGCTCCACAGTAGTAAACCTGACTATCTACAATAAATACATTCATAGAAGCTATAATAATAACAGAATAACAACAGAATGAGTGGGAGTATCAATAAATATCATAGTGAGAAAGAGCCAGCCAGGGATTTGTGATGAAAATCATGGTTTACTAATCTGTTGGGTGGCACTGGAGGAGTCAACGTGTGGATGGGGCAGCTCTCCTACCCATTTTCTCAGGTTAGCCTGGGCACAAATCCAGTAGTTGTGCTTGCTTTGATCTCCAAACTGTCCTGCACTGCATAGATATGTCTCCCAGTCTGAAGACAGGCACAGAAGTGAGTACCTTACTGAAAAAAAGACCCAGAAATGTAAATAATTGGCAGTTGGAGCTGCCTGGAGATTAGCATGTGTTTTTAAGAGAACCAGGATGTGAAATAGAAGAGGGAAACTTCAGGGGATAAAACCAGATGTTACAAGACATATTATCAGAGAGAACAGCACTTTGCAAACAACGCTTGTAAAGATGTGAGGGAACAAGGGGAATGTGCCCTCTGAGGTAGTGGCAGATATGGGAAAAGGAAGTCTCATCAGTCTCCACTTTCTGGGTTAATTCTTCCCCTAGCAAAAAAACCAAGATCTGTGGGAGTAAGAGATCTTCAGCAGAGGTTTTGTTTGTAAATAAAACAAATGGAAAACTGTCAGAAGATAAACACTTTCTTAAAAAAGAAATGTAAATGAAACCCTAGAAAACCATCCAGCACAAACCAAACAGGTAGCGTTCGCCTCCCCTCTGCCAGTGAAGGCGGGCTTGCTGCCCACTGCTGGAGCTGCTGCAGGTGAAGATGTATGAGAGGCTGCCTGGCTACTCTGCTCCCTCCCTCCCGGTCCCCTGGGTCCCCTGCAGCTGCTTGCTGCTGGATGAGAATAACGAGGACATTGCTCTGTATGTGACACTGCCTCAGTAAGGTCTTTAGGAAAGCTCTCTACAGCTATTCTCCTGAGTCCTGCAATAATCTGCAGCCTGAGCAGGCAGTGCTGGTAGGCTCAGCACTTTCCTCTCTTTTATTTGCCTGTTGAGGGAAAGTATTGCCATTACCTCCATGGTTCCTTTTAAAATGATGGAAAGCAATAACTTATCGAAACAAGCAGCTAAGGTTCCCTGCCAGGATAAGGGGAGGGCAGTTATGCAGAGAGTAGCTTTACATCACCCAGTCCTGCTTAGTTATAACAAACCCAAAGTACATCACTGGATTGTGCCCTGCACAGGATTCCTGGTGGGAATATTGCCAGCCCAGCAGCCAGATCATTGGGCAGTGATCCGTATGCACTCTCAGTTCCTGGTGGGACAGTTTAAAATACCCTGTGACCTCAGCTGTCATCCCTGCCCCTCTGCTGGGGTTTGTATCGAGGGATTTGGATGGTGGTGTCTCAACCATTGGACTTGCAACCTTAATGGTAACTTAAACCAGGAGGGATTGTGATGTCAAGTCTCTGAACGCAGGAGACTGGGTCTTTTTCCCTAATGTATAGCACAGAAATTCCTAAGTGAGCATCTTTGGTCTGTAGCCTCCTGGAAATCAGATCAGAGGATTGGGATGGTCTTATCTGGTGATAAAATTCATGCACTTTATCTTATACACTGAGTTTCCATTATTTTCAGTGGGATTTAGCATAGGAAACTGAGCAAGGGAGTGAGGCAGAAAAGTGCTTGGCCTGATGGAGGCCTGGGGTTAACCAACACACAGAAGTGGAAGAAGTTTTTGCATTTCTGTGAGAACACTGAATTTTGTGTCATCTTTTTCAATATCTTTAATTCATTGTTCTGGGTGGTGTTTTAGTGACCCAGACCTTGCCAAGGTGGAAATTGTTAGAGAGAAAAAACCTGTCCACAAGTTAGTGATAGAAATATTGCTAGCCTTTTATCTACTTTCCTGCTTTGATCTCTCTAGAGCTTACCTGAGCTGTCTGTTGTCCAAAGGACATTTTTACGTCTGTGCCAATAAGTGGTGGAATGCTCACAAAGGGCATAGCACAGTGGCAGTCTGAGAGGGATGCAGTGAAAGGCTTTCTTTAACACCACTGTACATGGCAAACCCAATTTTCAGCTGTATATGTCAGCATGGCAAGTCTTCTTGTTCCCAGTCAGTGTGCTACAGGGTAATTGAGAATACAGCTTATTGCAGACTTTTGTTTCTCTTCCAAGATTCGTTCCTTTTCATCCGTTTCTGCGCCGAGTATAATAAACAGAACAGGAGCTGAAGGCAGTTTGGCTGGGGAAAGAAGATTCAATAATTAAAAAAAAAATGAACCCCACAGAAAACAAACAGAAAAAAAAGCTGGTCAGTAAAGCAGTAGAAAGACACCTTTGTTGATGAGGAAGAAGGAAAGTAGAAGAAGGAAAAGAAACATCTGAGCTGTTTCTCCTGCCCTTCTCAACCAGTCTGAATGGAGGTTGTGAATAATAAAATACAGAGATCTCACTATTTCCTACTCAGGCAGACCGTGCTTTTTCAGTGCTCCCATGTTAAAATCAGAATGGCTGACAGCAGAGGGTCCCTTGATAGCCCTTCTCACAAGGAGTGAGGACACCAGCTAGGTGGGAGGTTAGAGTGCAAGGTGAATGCTCTGGTCTCAGGTGTCCTTATGAAAATGAATATTGGCATTTGGCCCTTAATACCTTAGGCAGCCTGGAGAGAGATCTAGAGAGCTGGAGTGTGTTGGGGAAAAAATGAAGAAAAGAAGAGCAAGGAAATGAAAGAAAGGCACAGTGGTTCTCCTTTCTTTGTGTTCTTAAAGCTTTTGTGTACCTAGAAATGCAGATTTATGAGATCTTAAAAATGCTGCACTTCTATCAATTCCTTCCTTAGTGTTGAGCATGAAGAATCTAATAACTGCCAGGTACTCTTGTTGATGTGGGGAGGATCATCATTTAGATTTAATCCAAACGCTAACTATTACAGATGAGCCTAAGGCATTGCTTAGTGACAAATTATCCTGCGTCTCCTTATAGTGATATTCTTGTTCTTCCTTTTCTGGACACTCTGAAACAAGAAAGTGGCATAGAGAAACCTTGGGGCTGATGTGCTTCAGCAGTTCCTATGTTTCCATGTTTTACCTGGACTACTGCGCCTATCTAATATGGGTCACACTACCTGGAGGGGGTTAAATAGTGTTTGGTGCCTGGCTAGGGATGCGACTCTGCTCCCCAGTACTTGCTGGCAGTTCCCCATGGGCACCTGGACAGTGCAGCAGAACTGAGTATCATTCAGACACAGAGTGCTGAAGGGTTCCTGCCAGGCAAGTCGGTTGTGATAATCTGCTGCCTGTGACCTCATTAAAACAGCCTGATTGGGGCTGCTAATCACATAAATAAAGAATTAAATCATAGCATTAACCTTCTGGAGGGAAACCTGCCCTGGCAACACTGACAGAATTAGATCTATTAATTATTTACAGGGTCATTTGATAGAAATGTATATAGATGGCAGATTATGAGCACTTGAAGCAATAAGTTAACCATAAATTATTGCTCTGATAAGAATCTTTTAATGTTTTCCTTTTAATGTCCTGAATTAAAAGCCACCTTGCTTTTATCTCTGTAAGACAGTAGCATCACACATCATTTGTCGTAGGTAGATCAAACAGAAATACTATGCCACAACACCAAGGATTTTTGTGCTCCTTTTGGCTCTTGAAGTTCCTTGTTTTGTTAGAAATTCCTCCTGTGCAAACAGAGTTTCCATAGCTAAATTCAGGGCCAATTCCTCACCTGCTATAAGGCTTGGAGCTTCCTTGGTGGCCAAGGTATTCAGGGGACCTCAGCACGTTGCCTTGCCACCACTGAATTAAAAGTCAAAGTGCAGGAAATCTGTCTTGCCAGTGCTGCAGAGCATTAGGATGCTTTCTGTGGTGGTTCCCTACTGTTAGCCGCGGAGGTATTCAATTCCATTAAATGGCTTGTAGATTTTCCCTTCTATCTCAGAATTGCTTGGGAAAAATGCTCTTGAATCAGATGGGGATGATGAGTTCATTGTTTTACTGATTCTACTGGGCTTGCAGGAATGACAATGGTACTAGATAGGCTTGTTTGCTGACCAGAATTTGAATGTGTATCTGCAGATAGCACACAAAAGACTTGGGCATGTGGAGTGGAGGAGGGTGGGGAGACTGGAGGGAAATCTGTCATTATTTATGGAAATATCCAGTATTCATGGAGCCATCTGCTGTGAATGATTCAAGTCTGGGAAGTGTCATAAAATGAGAAAGCATAATGTAAAAAGAAAAAAAAACTGAAGAAAAACCCCTAAATTTGCATCACTCAGAAACCTGAACTAGTGAATACATAACCTCAGAATCTCTCTTTTTAAAGATGCTTTGTAAATTTTCTGCCAGATTGAGAGAGAAAGATAGATGATATTTCTCAGGTTCTTTTCCTCACCCTTCTTGGAACAATTAATTCCATTTGTTCATTTCCAGTCCTTTAATTATTGATCACATCTTTTCCTTTTCTCTTTCTTACTGTTTTGGGTTATAAGGTAAGGGAGGGAGTTAAAAAAAGGTGTTTAGGAGACTGCTTAGACCCTGAAGCATTGAGAAGGTCTCTACTGTAGCCACAGTTTTCTCTCTGATAATGAAGCATCAATTTTTTTGCCAGAATTTTATCAATATTAAGAAATTTTATTAAGGATGGGACCCTCATAGCACTCCTCTGGAGCAAGTCCCAGGCAGAGACTGGCTTGCTCCCCCGTACTGTCCCCTCTCAGGTAGTTCAGATACTTCATTTATTGATTTGCTCATGATGTTCTTTACATAGTGAATACAGACAGATAGTGGGGAAACTGAGGCAAAAAAAGAGGCAATGATTTGCACAGCCACACAGCAAGCTACTGACAAAATCGGTAATAGACTGTATCTTTCTTGATTATATCCCTGGGACCAGAGCCCTGCTCCAAGTCCTTTCCTTGGGAGCAGTTGGGAATCCCTTTGAAATGTTTTTTGTCTTTCCTGCTTGTGTGTATTTTAGTTACACTTTTAGTGGCACAGCATATTATTAGCAGGTGCTGTTGTGTGGCTGGGTGTGTTTGTCTTGCCATACCTCCTTTCCTCTCTACCACCTTATTCTCTGTCTACCCATCACCCCTTGCTGAAAAAAAAGCTGACTTAGCAGAACAATGGCATGTTAGAGCAGAAATTTATCTTCAGCCTTATTTCCTCTTCTACAGTGTTGCAGTCCAGGGCTATGCATTTGAAAATCACTTTAATATTGCATTGGCTTTTAAAAATACTTCCTTGCTTTTAATTTGCTGTCATTCACGTCAGGTTGTCTTGACACCCTGCAATGTTCCTGTTCTCTGTGCAGAGCTGCCTTTCTCCTTCCAGTACTCCAACTTCATGCCTTAAAAATTGCATCTCCACCCCAGCAAAGCACATAAGGATATGCTTAAGCACCGCAGATTTCAGTTGATGCGATTAAGCATGCTCTTAAGTGCTTGCTCTTTGCCCCTTTCTTCCTATTTTGAGCCAACACCTTTCTTCATGAGAAAGCCAACAGAGCAGTGGTGCAGATGCACACCCACTGCTTCTTTCTCAACATAGTGATTTCCATTCTCTCTGGATGCGAGATTTGTGATTTCCTGGGGCCAAGGATTTACCAATGCAATACCAGATTATAATCACAGGAAAAAAGATGGGAAGGTACTTTAAGAGATCATCTAGTGTCGTCTTCTTCCTCAAGGCAGGATCAGCTCTACCTTTTTCTTGTCCAACGTGTTTGTCTAGCCTTGAAAAATGAGCCATAGTAGAAGTGCAGCAATTATTCTCTGGCATTCAAAACATGTCTAATCTAAATCTCCCTCAGCCATGACTACTTGATCTGCTCACTATGCATATAGGGAAAAGACTCTGCCTTTCATTTCTGCCTTTTCCAAACTTGCAAATTGTTATTTGGTCAGCTCTCTGTCTTCTCTTCTGCAGACTTGTTTCAGTTCTTGAGGAGCTTGTGCTTAGCCCAACTGCAATGCTCCTAGAGGCAGGTTTCACATCTTTGAAGAAAGATGCCTTAGCTCCTGCTTCAGGAGACAGCAATTTTTTCCCAGTATCTCCCTAGCTCTAGAAACAACTCCTTCCTTTCATGTATAATTTGTTAGCCTTCAGCTGCGGTTTTTTTCCTATAGCAGAGAAAAACTGAAGCAAGAGCACCTGGCTATGGATGACAATGCCATGGGATAGTCACCGTAAGTTTTTGGACAGGTCATTTGTTCCTTTCTTTAGTTACATAGGACTTGTTCCAGCTACGCTCATGCTGAGTAGCACCTCATTCAGTCAGCAGCCCCTCAGTAATCAATATGTCTGCAGGGGAGGAAATACTGTGTGCCAGGTAAGGGAACTTTTGTTTCCCACCGCAGGCCACTCTTTTCTCTCAGCTCTATCAAAAGTTATGTTTAGGCCAGTAATGAAAAGCTGATTGCACGAAGACACCTGTGAAGTACACAATCGTGCTGTCTGCAGCACACTGGAGAATGGTCCTTTGTTTGCTTGGGACACCAAACCCATTGCAAAAAGCAATATTTGCAGCTAATCACCACAGTGATTTGAATTTGCATTTAGCCATTGTGCTAACAGAGGCAGCTGGAAAAAGAAAAAAAAATCAGCACAAATAAACACAGCCATAAGTACTGTCAGTTTTCAGCACCAGGAGCTGCTGGAAGTAATGCTGATGCCTCCAAACCAAGAAATCTTTTTAATGTGAAATGATATATATGAGGCCAAAAGAGGAACACATTTTGTCTTGTTTGCTTAGACTCCAGAATAGATCTCTGAGTCTCTGGATGTAATGATGACTTAGGCAAGTCAAACACTGTATATCACCTGCTGAGCATCTGATTCATTGACTGAGTGGATTGAAGCCAATTTAACCAGCTGGACTCTGTAATATTGACTTCAGTGGTGTGGTACTGATCTATATCACCCGGAGGATTTGGCCCAGAGACAAAGGGAGGTAGTGTTTCCTTTGGGTGACATCTTTTCTGCAAGCCAAGGCACTCAACTTCTGTCTTGCCCAGCCTGGTTGTCCTAGAAGTGGTGTGTATTGCTCATGTGGTACCATGAGGTTTTGCCATACTGTGGATCTTTCAGACAGGGGGTGGCAATCAGGGACAACAGCCCCTTTCTCCTGCCCCTATGCCTCTACTTCACAGCTGGTATTATCTTACAGCAGTTCTGGGACTGATTTTCTGAGTGTACTAACTCCCATTGTGCAGATTTCTGCGGGTGCTTTTGCTGCTGCGTAGCATTATTTTGGAGGAAGGAAGGAGGCTTAACCTGGCTCTGGTTTTCCCTTCCACCTTGCTGAGGAGGAGATGGACCAGGCACAACACGTCCCTTGCTCTGCAGAGAGGCCCAGCAGATCCAAGCAATACGACACGTAAGCATAAACAGCAGCAGAGGACAGGCAAGGCAAGACCTAGCTCTGTGAGTACTGTGACAGCCCTGGTGCTTGGTACAGTGGACATTCGATTAGAGTTATGATACTACAGTGCTGTTGCTCATCATTATTTTCTAGCTAAGTGACTTCATTTCACTAAATCTCTACAGCTTTCTGTATCTCCATAACCAAGAAACCAGAGGGACAAAAGGCTAAGCAGAATTTATTATAACTCTTTATTATTATCACATCTTTTGCCTTCTTTTTAAGATTTATGAACCTCTATTCAATTAATTCATCAGAAGCCTGAAAAAGCTAATTGTGCCTTCATATATTTCCATAGACATGGGCTCATTCCTACGCCAGCTGTCAATAATACCTGATCCTTGTAAATGGAGCTGGGTTTGTGGCAGCCTGCTGCCCGATCTAATTAACGTTGTGACTCCAGTCCACCCTGAGTAGGAATGGAGTTTGGTTTTTGCATAATTGTAAGGCTAGAGGTGGGCACGATTAGAAACAGGGATCTGAACTCCAGTGTCTCAAAGGCTGAAATCTGAAATGCCAAGCCTCCATTCCCAGGGGCCCAGATATAGGAAAGCAATGCAAGAGGCTGGCTTTTTACACAGGAAAGGGCCCAGTAGAATCTGCAGTGCACTGTCGAGCCCCAGCAACTGTTTGCAGAGGCAGAAGGGGCTTAGTAACTAGAACTCAGGATCTCATTGGGTCCCTCTTTGGTTTTCTTTGATCCTCCTAACGCTGTTGTTCCCCCTGGGTCAGACAGTGCCAGACTGCCCACCCCAGAGCACTATTTCACATGCTGGGCTTTCTAGGGCAGCATCAGGACTTTGGTGGCTTGTGGAAGTGATGTTTGTTGGGTAGGTCCGTGGGGCCAGGACCATGTGTGTCATCACCTCATTGCCTCCTCTGGGCAGGAAAATTCTCCTTTCTTTGGGGAAGATACTTTTTTCAGTCCTGGCTGAGATTTTGTGTTTTCCAAAGTAGGTCTCAGCCAAGCATGGCTTGCTTTTATTTTTGTTGTTCCTAGCATTATTAGCAGACATCTTGTTTTCAAAGATAACGATGTGGAAAAACAGTAGCATCTTGCCAAACTCCTTCAGTATACTGTTTGCAGGTTGTGCTATTTTATCAGTGTCCTACTATGCACACTGGAATGGTTTGTAAACTCTGTCTTGTGAGCTACAAAGGGAATGAAAATATTGAAATAAATCCCTCCCTCCCCTGCCAAATAGACCTACCTTCTGGTACTTTTCTTTTTCTATCTTTCTGCTGTATTGTAGGAATCTTGTTTAGCATTTAAAAAGCTACTGCTGCACTCTATTATCAAAGACATATTTGTTAAAACATGCATATGAAAGGATTTGTAATTGAAGTACAGCTTTGATATATTTAATAGGATGTAAAACTGCCATCCCTTTTTAATAGGAGATGCTTTATATGCATTAGAAGTAATATAATAATGCCTCTCCACTGAGCTCTACCCATTAGCAGACTTTTTCTCCCTTTCTTTTAGTTAATCTTAAAACTTTAATGTAATCTAAACACATTAACATCTTTTTTCTCCCCTTTCTGTACTTGGAAGTGCTTTGAACGGAACTTTGTTTCAAATAAGAGATAGCTACAAACATGGCATCAATATACAGTGCCCCAGTGCTGCCTGACAGATGGTCCATAAACCAGCACATCTCCTTGCCTTAGAAATGTTAACAGTAATGGGAGTGTGGCTGTACGTAAGAGCGAGCGAGCACGCGTGAGAATAACCTTGTAAACAATGAACAGCTATAAGGGCGTGCTTTTCTATATTCCCATGTCTCAAATGTAATCAAATACCAGAGCAGGAGAAATAGAAAATGACAGTCAAAACAAAAATAGTAATGATGGTCTCTTTAATAGCTCTTTCCATGTTTCAGTCTCAGAGTGCTCTACAAGGAATCATTGTTACAAGTCAGGAAATAAGGGTGTAAGCTGGTAAAGAGAAAGTACGCTAAATCCGACTGGTGTTTTTGGGTACTTGCGATTTGGTGTCTCATCTTACACAGAGCTGTTCTCTATTCCTTTCAGAACCCAGAATCATGGACTATTTTGCAAGCTGGCTAATCAGAATTAGTTGCTCTGAACAATCCTGGATGTGTCTCGGGACCTTGTCAGAGGCACCCAGGTAAGAGCCCACTTCTCCTGATTTCTAGTCTAGTGCCCCACCAGCATCCAGCAGTACATATTAATCATGGTTGTAAGAATATTCACAAAATGCCTGAGATACTGTTGCTTCATTAAAAAACTGAGACGATTCAAAAACAAAATATCACCCCCTTGATTCAGACACACTGCTGTATTGGGCAAGATCAAATTTCCATTGCGACTGTGCAAGTGTACTTACTGCTTTTCCTGAGATTATTTTTTGATTCATTCATTCGCTAGTGTCTTTTAAACATTAAAATGTTGTGCTAGTGATCTACAGGAGCTAGATAGTTGTGAGCCATGGATGTAGTCCTTTCCAGAATAACTTTTTCAGTTACTACCCACTGCATGTGTTCATCGTGTTTTAGTGGCAAGGGCTGAGCACTGGCCTGGCACACATGTGAGGAGGCATGTTGTAAAGCCCTTTTGATGATGGGTCGTGACTGCAGGGATGCTGCTGTCATCCAGGTCTGTTTGTAAGAGAGGATCGCAAAGTTGGGGGTCTTTGTTTCCCAATTAATTTTTTGTAAGAATGACTGTTCCTCTAGGCTGACAAAGTACTTGGGATGGCATAAGTGGTCTGTCATCCCTCAAGTGACTTAGCCTGAGCTTTGTTTATAAGAGTTGTCAGATTCCCAGCTGGAGACTATAGTTGCCCAGCACTGCAGCTTCTGCTGCGTCTACTGCTTTTCTTCAGCAGTGTTTTTAACCGGGATCTTCTGGCCCGCACTGGAGCCCACAAATAGTCATGTCAGCAAGAGGACACATTTATTCAAATGATACAGGTATCTGAAAGACCTGTAAAGCTCTGTATGTAAATATTTGAATGTCAGAATGTATTCTACTAGTATAAATTGATGTTTCATGAATAGACAGGCAGAAAACTCCATTTCATATAGAGAATAATGATACATTCTTTTTGTAAAGAGAGGTAGCGCAATTCATTCAATTTGCATTTGGATATTGCCATTGTTCAAGTAAGTGGTGTGTGTTTGGGTGCATACAAACTGCAAGAATCACACAAGGCAGTTTCAGTGTTTTCTAAAACTGGTTCTCTTTTGCAGATGTAAATCCAGCTCCCATCTCTGCCCACATCTGAATTCTAAAAAAACAAGTGTATTCATTAAGTGTCCAGCATATGAAAAAACCACAGCCTTTTTGGTGATGAAGTTGGTCTGCAATTTAGACTGATGTAAGGTAGGTTTAAATAGAAATTAAAAAAATATATATCAAGCCACAATTCAGGGACATTGTCACTGTTATCAATGTCAGCACACAACTTCAGTACACACAGTTTAAATGCCAAGTCAATTGATTGTCATAAACTCCTCAGGTTTAACTAAGTTAAGTTAACTCGGGCGAAGTACAACTACCTGAAAGGAGGTTGTACTGAAGTGGGTGTTGGACGCTTCTCCCAAGTAACTAGTGATAGGACAAGAGGAAATGGCCTCAAGTTGCATCAGGGGAGGTTTAGACTGGGTATCAGGAAAAATTTCTTTACCAAAAGAGTGGTTAAACATTGGAACAGGCTGCCCAGAGAGGTGGTGGAGTCACCATCCCTGGAGGCGTTCAAAAAACATGTACACGTGGCACTTCAGGGCCTGGTTTAGGAGGCATGGTGGTGTTGGGTTGATGGTTGGACTTGATGATCTTAGAGTTCTTTTCCAACCTTAATAATTCTATGATTCTATGAAGTGCTGACCAGCTATGTTAGGTTAGGCAGATGAAACCTTTTAAAAAAACAAAAAAAACCAGAATGGGATTTAGAACAAGTTGGTGGAAGAAATGAAGAAGTAGCACTGCAGTCAGTGTGTCATAAAAATTCTAGTCTGTTTTTTTTTCTAAAAAAAATAAAAACAAGGCAAGCTGGCAAGAGAGGTCCAGTGAAGTCTTGGACAAAGCTAACTGCCCTGCAGCGTGAGCGCTGTGTGAGACATGAGTTCATTCCAGACCTAGCCAGACTCTGGTGGAGAAAATTAAAAATTATTTACCCATTTCAGTCAGTTTTTGGATTACGCTTTTTCTGCATAAATTAGCTCCTACCTTTTCCTTGCAGGGCAAAGCCATTGACCTGGAGCGCATCACTAAACAGAAAATGAATTACTGTTGTCTGCTGGATGTAGAATGGTTGTCACTGGGACTACATCCAGTGATCCTCATAGATCTCCAGGACACCTGACACAGGTAAATGATGTGGTTCTGCTTTTTGCTCATATTTGGTTCTGTACGCAGGTAGCTAGATTTTCAGAAAAGCCATCCCCACAAGGGTAAACCTGTTCTCAGTTGGGGATATTAAGTGTAAGTCACTACAGGTGACCCAGCACTTGTTTGTTTAACTGTCAGTATATTTGAAGTTGTTCAGTCCTTTGTAAGAGCTGGGATAAATACTCCATAGAATTTTAATTCTAGCTTGGATGTTTAGTTTTGTTGTCCTCATTACAGAGTAAGTGTGTGAGGAAACTGTTTGGGCAGAGTTAAGTATAAATATGCTTTCTAATAATAATAATATGCCTTCTCATGAAGGACTGAAAGCAATACTGCATTATTCCAACATGCTTTAGTGGTTTATTTCAGGAAAAAACCTAACAGGATTCACTTAAGACAGAGTAGTCTTAGAAAAAAAAAATAGCTGAAGCAAAGCATTCACAAATGTGTGTATGAACTGCAATGGATTCGTAATAGACTAACTTGATTTAAAAGAGGAACAAAAGCTCTATTTTAAGGAACTGCCTATGGCCTAGTCTACTAAATGACATGGAGAGCCTACCTGCTCTACTTTCTTTAGGGTCTGGCCTTTGTTATCAAAGAGAAAACATTTACAGTGCAAGTCATGCCTGAAGTGTGCTTCAGAGAACAGCTAAATGCTACATGTTGGGCAAGTATATAGGAGTGGATTCCTTAAGAGACCTCTCAATCTAGGAAAAAAAAGACTCAGTTTACCATGAAGAGGCATGCGCAGAAGCAGAAAAGGCATGTGTAGCCTTGTCTGAGACACATTCACTCCAGCTACTCTAAATCTTCCGAAAACACAACAGTTTAATACTGATAACTTCTGTTCACAGGAACTTTTGCATTAGCAAAGATGAAGAGCTGCATTTGAAGGTACTACCTTCATAAAAGTGAAGGGAAAAATATGGATTCAATGTCAGTTCTCTGCCGAAGCACAGTGTGGAGCTCACTTGAAGAACCCGTGAGTATTAGTTACACTCACAGAGCAGAGGTATGGCATTTCCAAAATTAGCACTTCCCTTCATCACAGAATTAGTCTTCTGGGAATTAATTTCTTCCCTTGCTCCCCAGCACACACAACAAATATTTTAACCTTGAAACACCTTTCTGTCTTTCCTAAGCCTCACTGAAAATAAGCTTAGGAGTCCTAGCCCTCATCTGTGAGGCTGAGGAGGTAGTGGTTGTATAGTCTGCTTCCACAGAGTAATTCCATCAAGCCTGACTGATGCACAGCCCTGGATGTGCAGGAACAGAGTGGTCAGTCTCCCCTGAGAAGAGATACAGGTTCAAACTGTCCCTGTTGTGTAAGGTATTAATTACATTATTTTTTTTAAATAGTAAAAGTTTATTAACTCTTGTCTCTCTTCACAGACATGTACCACTGGAACAACCCCTCTTCATGCTGTGTCAGCCACGTGAAGATTTTTACATGCCTCAGTTCTGGTCTATAGAAAGCAAATGCAAAAGGATGCAAGAGAGGGTGAATAAAGGTACGTGATGAAACGGCACAAGTAAATTATGGTAGAGCAGGTATCCTGCACTGTCAGGGGAGGGGCAGCTTCTTAAAGGCCCTTAAAGTCTCTAAGCCATTGCCTTTAAGAGCAGCAGTGGGTGTTGGGGGCAGGCCCTGCCCTGATTGGCTCCTTCTGGCTGGGCCTGCCCAATCTCCCCTATCAGAGCAGCCCAGACCTGCTTGCTTTGTAGACTAAGTGAATTGCATGGGGGCAAAAAATCCACAGGGCTTTTTTGTCCCTACAGAGTGAGCAGGTCTGGGCTGCTCTGATTTGGTGGGCCTGCCCAACGCCCCCTGAGGGAGCAACTCAGGGCAGGGCCTGCCCCCAATGCCCACTGCTGCTGCTCTTAAAGGCAATGTCTTAGAGACTTTAAGGCTCACTTAGGCTCTAAGGCTTGCTGTTCTTACAAGTACCTTGGTGCTGGACCTGAGTTTATGAGCAGTCGCTGATCCCCGAAAGTGAGTCTTTTAGCTATTTTCACGGTGGTGCTGCCAAGGTGACAGAAATTCAGCTTCTCAACCAGGAAGTGGAGAGAAGGTGGCCCTTCTCCAGCCACTGTGTGCTCAGGTCCCTGGGGGCAAGGTTGGGGCTGGGTGGGGTAAGGTTGGGGCTGGGTGCAAGTCCTGGCCCTCTCGATGACTTTCTGCTAATGCTTCTGCGGTGCAGCATGTCCTACAAATAAAATAACACACACGTTCATTTTGCAAACCTGTCCATTGATGTGGTGTGGTGGTTTGACCCTGGCTGGACGCCAGGTGCCACCAAGCTGCTCTATCACTCCCCTCCTCAGCAGGACAGGGGGAGAAAATGAGGTGGAAAGAAACCTTGTGGGTCACTACGTGTGGAAACAAAAGGAAAAGGACAACCAAGACCCCCCTCCCCACCTCTCACCACAGCGACGCCCAGCCCCCTCCCGGGAAGCAGGGCCCCAGCACGTGCCACAGCCGCTCCCGAGGACAAAGACAAACGTCCCAAACATTGAAATGCCCCCCGCTTCCTCCTTCCTCATAGCTTTTATTCCTCAGCAGGCGTCACACGGTATGGAATAGCCCCGGTCAGCCCGGGCCGGCTGTCCTGGCCGCCCCCTCCCAAGATGCCGCCCAGCCCCAGCCCACGGTGGGGTTGTGGGGGAATGTTGGAGAGGCAGCCCCGGGGCTGGGCAGGCATCCCCGGGCAACAGCCAAACACTGGTGCTGCCTCCAGCCACCGACACAAAGCACAGCAGGCTGGCATGGGGAAAACCGACTCCGCCTCAGCCAGACCCCGGACATGTGGAAATCTTCCCCCACCAGGTGCCAATACAGAGGCCTTGTGCACAATGGACACGGAGGTCTCTTGGAGACCGGGGCATTTATCTGGGTCGTTAAACGGAAGCTGTGGGTCACTCATAGGGAATGGGGTGCTGTGGGTGGTGCCTGGAGAGTAATGAGAGCCGGGTAACGGCATCCAGACAATTACAGTCTTACGTTGGCATTGTCCAAAATGGAAAAACCAACAGTCTAAGAGGCTATAACACTGATTCTGTAGAACATTAAACTATTACTTTATGCTGATGATATCCTACTGTTAATTAAGGACTCACATGCTTCCCCTCCTGCTTATAATGAATATTGCTCTCCAAGTACAAAGTTATCATTGCACAAAATTAGTGACACTGAGACTGCAGTGATGCAGCTTTCTGGAGTTTGCCCTTCAGCCCTGCTCACCTCATGGAATCTTAAGTGGGCACCCAAAAATATAGTACAAATACTTAGGTGTTGATATTAACAAAGCCCCAGACAATGTAATTAAAGATCATTTAAATCCAATTATCAAGCAGGTAGGAAAAGATTTGGAGGGATAGCCAGAGCTAAATAAAAGGAAACATGCCTGATTCAGTAGGCCAGATTCTGCCCTCATTTGCAGTCCCATCAAGTTGTTAAAGTAGAAATGAGGACATCGTGTAAGTCAGCACCCTCAGAGTCGCTGTCATGGATGATCTCATGACAATATTTCCCACTGGCAGCAACAGTTGTGCATGCGTTGAGCTTACTTTGAGCGTAAGTGTACATAAATAGCTATAAATACAATGAAAAATTCTAACGATTACTAATAATTGTATTCCCAACCCACACCTAAAAAAAAAGACATACAGATAGAAATGCTTCACCTACCACCGAAACTCTGCTGTTTTTTTAAGGGTATATAGGTGGATCACACAGGTACATTATTTAGCACTACAGAATTTAGCAAAGCCTAATCTGTACTACCAAGTTCACATTTATCCACAGCGCAGGCCTCTGATGCTTTAAAATAGCAAGCTTCCTTATAAGTCACTGTAAAACTTCTTCAATAGCTGCAACAAATACAGCACATTTCAGGTGACAGAAATCTCAGGATGTGAGGATGAATTAAAGATGCCGCAGGAAACATTTGAAAAGTACTTATAGCTCTCAGGATGAGAAATGTTAATATTCCCCCTAAATGTCATATAACTGGCCCAATTTCATGCACCAAAATCATGCAGATTTTTATGGGGTTTTTTATTCCTAAAAGGGATAATTTTGAATGAAAATGGCTGTATTTTAGGTAAGCTTGTCTTTTTTCACCTGCCTCATACTGTAAACTAATATTGCTGTTAAGCAGACGTTGCATTTCAGCAGTGGCTTGAATGGAAATATCTTTCTGAAAAGCACATGAAATCCTTTGTGATTGAAGGAATTATATAAATATAAATCAATTATTTTTGGAGTGGCTTGAAAAAATAAATCATGACAGACAGTCTTATTCAAACACTTTTCGAAACTGCATGATTTTGGGCCATTCAAAATGTTCTGTGGAATTAATTTTATCTCTGGAAAAAGGCAGAGAAGATCCGTTCCAACAAATGCGCTTGGATTTTTTCAGTCTATTGTGGGATTAGCCAGGTGGGGCAAGATAGCAGAAACGATCTTGCTGGGGAAATGGTTGATGCTGTTGTGCATGATATCCACCTACCAAAACAGAAAGCCCATATGTGCTAGAGAAAGCAATGATACATATTTACGATAGGATGGAGGGTTGCAAATAAAAGGTGTCAATGAAAGAACAGTCTGGGCAGCAACAGGAAAAACCGAGAAGCCCCATCCATACTGTACATTAATGACTATGAAGAGGGTATCATCCTGCTATAAAACAGCTTTCATAACAGCTCTACAGCAAACACATGGAAGATAGCACTGTAAATACATAACAAAGTTTGCAGAAAATGCTCAGCCCATGGCAGTTCCTCTTCAAAACTGCAGCCTGAGAGGTGTGCTTTTCTCCTTCCCAGATACCCACATGCACTGAGTTATATTCTTAGCAAATTTCTGCATGGGAAATTGCCAGCTTCGTGCACGTACATTCAAGCTGCACTGACTGTGCACCCAGAGTTAAATTCATGAGAATATCTAAATTGACAGAGACACCTACAATAATCAAAGATGTCATTAAGATGTTAACGTTATTGTTTAAGGACTATGGAACAACTTAGAGCCTCAAGGACATTGTACTCCCTCTTTCTGATCCGTGTTTGGTTGCAATAAACAAAAGGTCCTCTCATAGATCACTGATTAAAGTAATAGAGGAAAGAAGCAGGAATGAATAGAGGCAGGTTAGTGCTAGTGTTCCTCCAGAGTTGATTTGGGGCGAACCGGTTCAGCTTACTGGTAACAGGTTGTGCACAACAAGGTAACAGAGTCTGCTTATGCTCCTAAATTATTCAAGGTTTTTAAACAAAAAATAGTTGCAGAAAGTTCTGTCAGAAACCACCAGATAAAATCACAGATGAAGGTCAGGGTCAATAAATGCAAAGTAAAGCATATAGAAAAAGAATACTAGTGACCATACATGCTCAGTGTATCTAAATCAGTTAAACTTCCTTAAGGGAGAGAGAGACATCAGTGTTGGTCTAAGTCAATAAATTAGAGGAAAGGAAAAAAGAACAGAACAGGAGACATCACTGTGCCGCTGCATAACTCTAATATGTGCCTGCACCCTAAATACCAGCTGCAGTTCTGGTCCTGGTTTCAGCAAGGATCCAGGAATAACTGGAAAGGGTTCGGAGATGGATTACGAGAACAATCAAAGGAACCTGTCCAGGAGAGATGGTAGACTAGGCTTCAGTACTGTAGTAAAGAGATGACTGAGGGGGTTATGAGGAAAAAGGTCTCAGCTGGCAGAGTAGGGGAGTAAAACAGTTACTATTTGGTGTCTCTCAGAATACAAGAACCAGAGGCTATCACATTAAATGCTCAGCATGCAGATTTGAAACAAACACACTAGTACTTCTACACACACTGCGTAATTAAGCCAAAGAACTACTTGCCACAGGATGTTCAAAAAACCAGCATGTTCCACAATACACCAGCAATTCACGTGGGTGCAAAGTGTAATTGTACAAATTCATACAGGACAGTAAATCAAGGGCTATGAAAGAAAGATGCCACAGCTAGGTCAGGAAGCCTCAAAGATGTGGATCACTAGAAGCTGCAAGGATATTGCTGTACACTCGCCCTACCCTTACTCTCTTCTTTGCCTGGCTGTTGACTACTTGTGTGTGAGGGAGCTCTGGTCTGACCCAATACAGCTGTTGTCTGGGCAGGTGAGGTACTCGGGTATGTTTACCCAAGTTGAGTAGAAGTGCTTCTGCAGTACATGTTTAATACTACACCTCTTGGAGCATGACCAGCTAAAAACAATGGCAGAAAGTTTTCCAGAGTGGTGCCATACACCATTTAGGTTTAAAAAGGAGATTAAGAAGCCAGATCTAACAGCAGATAGTAAATTTAAGGGGACAGGAACAGAGGGACACGCATTTTTGACACACAGTTTGAGACTGCAGCCAAATCACGAGTACAGCAGAGATGGAGTGTTAATCCAGACATGAAAACAACCAACCTACGTAGGTGCTGCGCTGGATACTGACTGAAGACAGAGCCAGGAGAGAGCTGTTTGGAAGAGAAGAAAAACAGGAGCACACAGTCTGCATTTCTGCTCTGCTAAGGAAATGATGCAGTAAAACACCATCTAAACTGATAGAACTGAACTTAAATCAGGGACTAGTTTCCCATCTCAAATAAATCAGGGCGGCAGTAGTGAAGCCAGAGAATCAGACCTTCACCAAAGTCAACACCCTTTAACACAGGTGTGCCTAAATTGCCTAGCATTACAGAAATCAGTGTAGCTGTGTTAGGTTTTACCTATCCCAGTCAGTCTGCCTAGGTTTGTTCTCTTTCACCAGAAAAAACCCAACCAGCCACCCTGCAAATTGTCTCTAAATAGCCTCATCAGAACTTTGAGCTTTGTTTGTTGCTCTAGTTGTTTATGACATTGGCAGGAACCTAAGTTACTGAAGATCAGGCTACAGTGTTTTATTTTAGAGTACAGAGTATAGTTTAGAGTGAGTATTTTGGAGTGTTTTCATCACCAAATTTCTGTGCTGTAGCTCTCTTTGGTAGCCACGACAGCATGAAGCTGTGGCCTTTCAGAGGCAGAAGAGGCCAACGGACCTCTTGGCCCTATTTCTTGAGCTACCTTCAACTTTTCTCACAGGTTTTAGAAGCTAAACTCTTGCTCTCTAATTTTTGTCCCATAATCTGGCTTGTTGACTTCAATTGCAAGTTCTCCGGGGCAGGGCTCGCTTGTCTCTGTACAGTGCCTGCGGTCTTAGTCTGGGTCTCTAGGTACTACCATACTACAAATGATATGTAATAATAATTTTGTATTTGATCAGCTGCCTTGTAATGGCTTTTTTTCTTCTGGGCTTTAAACTTTTTTATTTGATTGTATCCTTGCCCTAATTTCAAAGATGGAAAAGAATAGATTTTCTAGAGAACAATCCCAAATGTCATATCTACAGCTGATCTGCAATTCAATATAATGGTCCTTTCCTTTTTGATGTTTTTTTTTTTCCTCTCAGATTTGAATAGTATCATTTGTGTGATGATACTCAATCTCTCTGTTTTAATTTGAAATCCTATTTTTAATCAATTAGGAAAAAATGACCTAATTAAGGAGTAATTTAGGCCAGCAACTTAAACATTGTTTTATGAAGTAGCTGCATTTAATTGGAAATGTGCTCAACTACTACATTGCATTAGCAAGTAATTTGGAAGAATCAGCCAATGGGATCCCCTGATTGGTACTTCAGAAATGATAGTGACAAAGCTGATGTCCAAAGCAGTCTGATGAACTTGGGTTTTATTAATAGCTTTACTATGAGCCTTAAGGTCCAAGCAACTACAGCCTCTCATTGTACTAGACACAAACACATGGCAAGTGACTGCTGGCTCCCGGGAGTCAACGCTGAATAGTTCTGAAATGATGTGACAGATAAAAAGCTCAAGAAGCAAGAAGAACACAGAGAGGGGATCCGACTTACTCACCCACTGTCACCAGCTCAGTCAGTGGCAAAGCTAGCAATATCCCTCGGCTGCCAGAGTGCCCCCATCCAGAGAACCAGGTTGTCACTAGCTAATGCACGTGCTAATAAAAATTCCTAAAACCCCCACAACACCTTTTTGTCCATGTATTTCCCCTTAGCTGGTAGAGATCCTAGCACAAGACTTATTAGAACTTTGCCTAAAAATGCTTACATGCCACAAAAGGCAGAAGGCTGTTTGAAGAGCTCACAGTTTTAGGAAAGAAATTCAGCTTTGGTACCCAGAGGATACGTTACAGTTCACAGCTCTGCACTGGCTGCCATTAGCGCCAGTGTGGCTCTCTCCCTTATAGCTGGCCTCATGTCTCCACTATTGCTTTTCTCTGGAGCAGCACCACAATACAGATGGTTTTAGCATCAGAAAGAGGGGCGCGCACACCTATCTGATGTTTTTGTGCTGTCTATGCTGTGTTTCGTTCTCATTTATTATTGTTGCTTTTAGCATTGTGTACTTACAGTAGCAGAGCAGAAGAAACAATTACGACTCTGCTCTGGGCATCAACACACTCTTGAGGGGCCACTGGTTTCCAGCTGATCACCTAAGGTTGCTTTACTGCAGAGTAGGTATTGCTGGACAAACTTACCAGTGCATTATTTATTCATGCTGGCTCAGAGTTTTTCCTCAGATAACAGCTCTCAGGGAAACACTTACAAAGGCCTTCCATACTGGCAGAACCCTTGCCACATGTTACTGCTTCATGACTGGGAGCGACAGCATTGTATTCCATTAAAAAAAATACCCAGAGAATGCTTACAGGCTCAGATTGCTTCAGTTTTACACTAATATTTTTTGTCATTAAATTTCATGTCAGGCCATTATTTATTTTCTGAATCTTTTGGGTGAAATCTGAGCTACAGAGGAGGCAAGAGACGTTGCCGTCCACTTGGTATTAAGTGGCTGTAACACCAAGGAAGCCCCAGGAATGCGAGAGCTGCTGTCCAAGGCCCTAGCAGGAACGTGTGCACCTTTGTGATGCTGCAGAGGGGACAGTTCCATGGTGGGGACAGAAATCGGGCAATTTAGTCCACAGCTACTGATGCCTTACTTCAGGCAGCGACCAGTCTCACTTGGCCAAGCGAAGCATGGAACAGCAGCCACATAACACTCACTGAAGTCGAGCTGTACAGCAAGGCTGGTGCTCTGCATATCACCTCTAAAATCAAGTGTGCATGGATAAAAGAACTCACGGCTTTTGTAGTCAAATATTGAGTTCCCCGGGAGATCTATGTGAGGCAAGCACGCCTCCTGCTCCTTCCTTTAAGTCAATAGTAGCAATACATTATCAGATTGCCTATTTTCCCAGATACGTTAAATCTAGTTTGACAAAGGTGAAAATGTTAGCTGTTTGCAGTCTGACACAGAGTTGGCAAAATCCTGGGCCCTTCAAAAGTATCAGCTTTGATTTTAAATTGTGTCATACTTCAGGAGAGAGGATATGCAGTCACCTAACCTGGTGGGCTCCTTCAGTGACAGCTTAATTTCAGCCTTCAGGCAGCGTGAGCTCTGGAAACAGTGGTGCAGAATCCCAATCTTGCTGAGCCGTATTCACATATGAAACCTGCCACTATCAACAGGATCTCTAGATTTTCAAAGGAATTCAGTGCAAGACACATCTTGCTATCTAATCCATCCATCTTACATGAATGGGCTAAATTGCCCTTCTGGAGGTGTCGACCTCCCCCACCTTGGTTATTGAGGGAGAAAAGACATCTATTCCAGCATGCACTCTGACATTTTAAATAACTAAAACTTGGTCATCCAAATTCCACCAAAAGATCCTGTAGCAAAGACAGGGCCTGTTTGACGCATAAAGTACAAGCACATCAAAACCAAGCATTACCACTGCTTCAGCAAGCCTGGCAACCTTCAGACTGTGTGATCAGCTAAAAACCCCATAATTTGATGCACGGTTTAAAGATCCAGTTGGAGCCCTCTGCCAAAAGACAGCCTCAGGACCAGGATTTCTTCCGCCAGCTTGAGAGGCCAAGATTTTTGGCGAAGGGTGTGGAGGGAGACTGCTACCTCAGCAGGGTGACTCCTGGTGCTGGATAAGCCACTCTGGAGGCACCTAATTCTGTCTTGCAGCACGGAGAATCTATATCTGACCATCCTGTGCTAAAGCAAAGATTTTCTAACAAAGGAGAAACCCAATCAAAATGACATATCCCAGCTGTATAAATGACTGTCACGTTGTGGTACAATGGCTGCTCTACAGTGGAAGTCTTCTGACACAGAATAGGAACGGGCTCACATCTCTATTTCATAAGAATCTCCACCAAGAGGACTGACTACCAGTAAAGAAAGATGTAATAAGAAACAACACCTCGATGCTAAAGCCAGAGAATATCTATTTAGAAAACAGGGTTATTTTTAACAAAGGATAATTAACCATTTGGCAAAACCATGAAGAGAAGTAGCAAATTAGAAAAATACAGTGGTTCGTGATTAATGGAATAGTCAATTTTCCCTTCTGCCCCTGAAATCAATGAGTTAGTTATCCAAATTCTCAGCAGGTAGGAGAGAGGGTTTTTTTTTTTTCTCTTTAAAAGTAAAAGCAGTCAGTGTTGACTAATCAGCACCAGACTAGCCATTTAAGAGGGTGCACAACTGCAACCTGTAAGCACTGACAAATTGCTGTCTTCACTGAGCATAGTGATTTTTAAAAAATAAAACCTGTGTACTTATTACATAGTGTGATAGTCTGGCTGGGTTTTGTTTGCTTTACATCTGGAAGGGAAGGCTGATTTTCACACACCAGCTCTGACTTTTAAAGTTAATTTGAAACCACTTGTTTTTCAACCAGTGGCATCTGAATTGGCATAAAAGCTGATTTTTCCTTTGTTCAAATGAAAAACGTTAACACTGCATCATTTTATTCCTACTTGTAACACAAGAGCTGCTTATAAACTACATAACATGAACCCTTAACAATTAAAAATCCCTTGTACAAGTCTAAACCAATCAGAAAGTACAGGAAGAAACTGAAAGAAAGGTTGCGTTTGTGTCGGAGGTAAACTCAGCTCGGCAGATGAGCAGCTTTCCCTCCTGTAATGAAGCGCTGCTTCTACCTAACCGTGCTAGGGGCAGCAGTAGCGGTGGGCACTGGGTCAGAAAGCCTGAGCTGTGCGAGGGGGTGGCATTACAGGTGTCAGGCCAAGTCAGCGAAATGTGCTCATTCAGAGCTGGCTGGTGCCAAAATGCACTGATGTAACAGGTAAAACAAAACCAACAGGAAATAAAGCCAAATGCAAAAGGATTAGATGGCAGGCAAGGTTATCCTATAAACAAGCCCTCACTTTTGCTTCCTTTTAATACGGCCAGGGGCCAAGGAGACCCGAGTTTCCAGTGCTAATGGGCCTAGTTGAAGGCATTAAGACATTTTATAAAGAATGAGAGGCTGAGGGATTAGGAGTGATGGGAATTCACTGAGCATTTGTGAATTAGCATGAAAGGATGTCTGACTCCATGGGAAGTTTGAAAAGCAGAGGTAAATGGGGATACCACTATAGAAGGAAAAATAGCATGAACATTTTTCCAGTTAAAAACAATGTTGTTATTATTTAAATGTAGCTCATTATACATGTATGTTAATTTCTCTCCTGAACTTTAAGATATAGAGCAGACTGAGAATATTCTATTCATTCTTGCTTGTCATGGAAGCACAGGGGATATTAACTTTGGTAAGGGGATTAGCAGATGCTCAGGGTCTGGGTCTAGAGTGGGACTTCATGGCGTGACTGCAGCCTACATAGCCCATACAAATACTAAATGCTGCAGCTGTGCGTGCTAAAGAAATGCAGAAAAGGAGGAGAAAAAAAAACCCCAAAAACCCAACCTTTATTTCAGGAAAAATGGCTAAGAAAAGCAGGCCTATTAGAAAAACAGTGCTGTACTAAGTGCAGATGGCTACGCAGGAGTGGGGTTGTGTGGCTGAAAAGCCCCATGTCCACCAGGTCCAAGTGGCACAACATCCTGATGGGCGTGCAGATGCTGAAAGCAATTGCTGAACTTGTGTGTCTGTATGTGTTCATTGCAAACAATGGCTCATGCTGCTTCCTGCGCCCGTGGTCCCTGACTTGAGAACACCAGAAACCAAATCCCAAACCGGTCCTTATTGCCACAGGCTGGAAGTAGCAGTCCCAGGAAACAAAGTAAGTGCTGGAAATAATGAAGAATGTTTCTCTATCTGTAACTCACTATCTTTCAAGTTACTGTTCAGCTGCTGCACAGAAAAAAAAAAACAAAAAACAGTAGATGAAAAGCTTTAGTAAGTCGCATACAGCATCATCTTTCAGACTGTAGTAGGAGCAGTATTTGGCTCACACAGCCTCATGGAACCAGGCACTCATTGGGGAGTGGGGGGAAGTTGGGACTGACTCCAAAAGACCTTCCAGTTTTCTCTTCTGAGTTTTAGTCCGAGAGGAGGCTATTAGCATTAGCGTGAGGGGAGTGGGACCTTGTATTCAAAGAGCTCAAGGGGCTCTGCAGGATGAGGCAGATATAGTGAGCTTTGATGAAAGGCTGTGTTGTGGTCAATTCTAGCAATCTTTTAGCTGTCCCCATAAAAAGCCTATTGGATTTGCCCACCGGTGCAAACTGTTCACTGCTGCCATTTTCCATCAGCGTTCTGCTTACCTCCATTTGTGACTGGTTTGCAAACAAAAGCTGCTGGCATTCCATTTGTGATGTGCACACATCACCCCAGCCAAGGTCACTTGTGTGACCGTGCAAACAGCACCCAGGGAAAAAAAGGTTCTTTGAAGCCCCACTCAGCAGCCTGCAGGAGGCTGTCGCTGTCAAGTACCATATATGTGCCATGGCACCCTGTTGTCAAACAGCAGGTCCCTGCACTGCTGCGTGCTTGTGCCTTCCTTCCCGAGGAAACCCAGACCCACGTGTCAGAAGTGGCTCCCACCGTGAGGAGCCCAGGGCAGGGACAGTTCTGGGGGGAGCTGCCTCTCCAGGACGTGGGGGCAGAGGGAGGTGTTGCCGCCTGACGGAGCTGCATTTCCAGGGCTCCCCGGGGGAGGGGCAGAGCTGCCCTTGCTGCAATTTGGCAGCGTTTGGGGTCAACAAAGGGAGGGGCCAGGCCCTCTCTGTAAGGAGGGTGCCCCCACCCCAGCTCTGGAGTGGGGTGGGTGGGACATGGGGCTGCGGTTGACCCCCCTCCCTTTTCCCAAACATCACACATGGGATCTGGGATGGGGCAAAAACGGGGCTAAATCCTGTGGGTTTGGGTGCAGAAATGGGGCTGTCAACGCTGGTCCCCAAAATCCGGGAGGACAGCATGCCCCAGGCCAGATGTAACACAGGAGATGATAGTCTCCAGGGTGAAAGGCAATTGTCAGAGCTCAAACAGCACCTTTGAGTTCAACTCTTTATTAAAAATATATATATATGTTACTTTCAATATTTATTGACTAATTAGTTAATTAACTTGTGAAACAACAATTTAATGCTCATACTTGGCAACCCTACATCCACGGGTGGCGGCCGCCTCCTCCCCCTCGGGGTGGAACAAGGCCCCGCCCCGGCCCCACCCAATTGGGTCCAGGTAGGGAGGGGTGTGAGGGTGCGGCCGGGTGGGGCAGGGTCAGCCCTGCCCCGCCCCGCCCCACAGGTCCCCCCAGCCGGTTCCCAACCACCACCTGGGGCTCCTGGGCCTGTCTCCAACACCACAGGTGGGCCAGCACCAGTGAAGGGTTTGAGGCTCATCCCCAGGGCTGAGCTGAGGGGGTTTTGGGGCTCAAGACCAGGCACATGCAGCTGGTTTTGGGGCTCAGGAGCAGAGACTGAGTCAGGTTTTTGGGGTTCAAAACCAGGGTCATTTGGTGGGTTTGGGTCTCAAACACAGACTGGGATGGGCTTAAGTTCTGCATTTTCAAGTACTTGAAAACAGAGACGAAGTGTCCTGCGTTTTCCAGACTTGGACACGGGCTTAGGGGAGCCTGTTTTGGGGGTGCAAAATGCAAAACCCGAGCTCATTTGACTTCAGGAAGGGAAGGCAAGTCACGTGCTTTGGGCCTCAAAGGGAGACGCGTGTCCTTGGGGGCCAAGACCCGGCCCATGCAGCTGGTTTTGGGGCTCAGAAACAGACTAAGTCCTGTGTTTTCTGTACTTGAAAATGGAGACTAAAAGTCCTGCATTTTCCAGGCTTGAAAACAGGCTCATGGGGCTGGTTTTGGGGCTTGAAAACAGAGAAGAAGTCCTCCATTTTTGGGGCTGGGAAACAGGCTCCTGGGGCTGGGCTGGGGGGTTGGAGCAGAGACCAGGTCCTGCGTGTTTGGGCTCAGAAACAGAGACTGAGTTGGCTCTTTCTGTGCAGGAGGGTGGGAGGGTGTTGTGTTCCGGGCAGGCGGGAGGTGGGCAGGGTGCGTGGATCCCCGCTGGAGGTGAGTGTCTGGTCGCGTTTGTCCCCAAAGCTTGGGAGGCCGGCATGCACCAGGCCAAACTCAATGTCTGAGATGGTCTCTGGGGGAAAAGGCACTTCTCACACCATCTTCGTGTGTCCAACTCTTTATTTGAGGTGTGTAGAACAGCTGGAATAGTCATTAACTCATTAGTCCATATTTAGACAGTGTACAATTATAACAGTTCACATTCTTATGACAGTGACTGCAGGAGCTTTGCTGTGAAGGTGATAGAAGAGGAAAGTAAAACAAAAATGGGGGTGATGATAGGGAGGAGGACACAAATGGCATCTTAGTATGACTCCTGGTGCTGCTGGGAGAAGGTCCCTCAGGACTTGGCCGCCCCAGGGCACAGCCTCCTGTCCTTACCTGCATGTGCGGGAGGAGAGGAGGAAACTGCTGCCAACTTCTAACCCCTATAGAAAGTAATGCTGCTACTGCAGCTGTAAGCAAAAAGTGTGGAGTTTTAGGATTGATGTGATTCATTTATCTGCGTAATGAACTTGCATTCAAAATACCTCAGTCAGAAGATTCCAGACTGCAGCATGATAGCACCAGAAGGGGCCCACTGATCAAACCTGAGAGCCTTCATAGGGAGGGCAATGCAAAGTGAATTAAAACTGATCAAAACATCCCTCTGCACTAAGTTAGATTAATGCCACCATAGATCATCTTGTGCCAATATGATGTGGCAGTGTCACTTCCCAATGTTACTTATTAAAGAAACTGTATGAACACAGATCTGTAACACTGTCTTTAGTTTTGATTCATAAAGCGTCAATTTGCACCACAGCAAATGAACTTCCAGGCTTTAACTTGTATTACACTTAGCATGTACAGCTAAACGAACAGCTGTGTGAGGTGTGACCAAGTGGATGATCTGCTCAGCCTGGTGGCAGAGCTATGACGGGAAGTAGAAAGGTTAAGGAGCATCAGGGAGTCTGAGAGAGAGACTGGTGGAGCCATGCTCTGCCCTCCCTGAGACAGCAACAGGAACAGCCACCAGAAAAAAAACCAAGATCAAGGGGATCCTGTATCCTCCCCCCACATGGCTGAAGGCAGTAGCTTAAAGGAAAGGAGTGAATGGAGACAAGTCTACGCTTGGGGTAGCAGGCAAACCCCCTCCTTGCCCACCTCGCCTTCCCAGGTGTCTCATACAACAGGTATGAGGGTCCGGATGTGGAAGGCCACGCAATGGATGATGTGGATGATGGTCCATCCACACCAGAGGTGTTGCCAAGGTCAGAAAGAGCTACCCCCTGTATCATGACCACCTCCACAAGGAAGAAAAGATGGGTTATAGTTGTAGGTGACTCCCTTCTGAAGGGAACAGAGGGTCCAATATGCCGGACAGACACTCCTATTAGGGAAGTCTGCTGCCTCCCTGGGGCCTGGGTTAAGGACATCACTAGGAAACTTCCTAGCCTGGTACAGCCCTTGGACTATTACCCACTACTGCTCTTCCATGTGGGCGGTGATGAAGCTGCAATGCATAGTCCAAGGGCAATCAAAAGAGCCTTCAGGGTCTTGGGACGGTTGGTAAAGGGATCTGGAGCACAGGTAATTTTTTCCTCTATCCGTCCAGTTGCGGGCAGTGACATTGGAAGAAACAGACGGACCCAGTGGCTCCGTGGCTGGTGTCACTGCCACAGTTTTGGGTTTTTCGATAATGGGGTGGTCTACATGGCACCAGGCCTGCTGATGTCAGATGGGATTCACCTTTCTCAAAGGGGGAAGAGGGTCTTTGCTCACAAGCTGGCAGGGCTGATATTGACAGAGCTTTAAACTAGACTTGAAGGGGGAAGCGGATAATATCAGGCTTGCCCGTGACAAGCTGTGGGACAACACACCAAGGTTAGAGGGACGGGGTGCTAGCAAGGGCCCTCAGCCTGTTGCTCCGAGACATGCTAGGTACACTGGAGCACACCTGAAGTCTTACGGAGATGAGCCAGGGGCTCCTGAGGTAATAGGAGCCAACAGGGAAACACCAGGGAAATACCACAAAGGAACTGAGGTGTGTTCCTCTAAGAAGGTGACATGGCCAGCAGCCCAGCTGAAGTGCCTCCACACCAATGCACACAGCATGGGCAACAAACAGGAGTTGGAAGCCATCGTGCTGCTAGAAAGCTACGACCTAGTTGCCATTACTGAAACTTGGTAGGACAAATCCCATGACTGGAGTGTGACCATCAATGCCTACAAGCTGTTCAGAAGGGACAGGCAAGGAAGGAGGGGCAGAGGGGTTGCCCTCTACATCAAGAAATGGATAGATTGTGAAGAGCTGTCTCTGAAGAATACCCACAAGCAGGTTGAAAGCGTATGGGTAAGAATTAGAGACCGAGGCAACAAAGGGAACCTTGTGGTTGGTGTCTACTACAGGCTGCCTGATCAAGGGGAGCCTATTGACAAAGCCTTCTCACTACAGGAGGCTACAGGAGCTACAGGAGGCATCGTGCTCACAGGCTCTCATCCTGCTGGGGGACTTCAACCACCCTGACATCTGCTGGAAAAGTAGCATGGCGAGCTGTAGGGAATCCAGGAGACTCCTGGAATGCATTGAAGATAACTTCTTAAGCCAGGTAATAGACAGCCCTACAAGAGGGGATGTGATACTGGTCCTGATGGTCACCAACGCAAGTGAGGTGATCAGAGATGTCAAGATCGGAGGCAGCCTGGGCTGTAGCGATCATGCACTGGTGGAGTTCGCAGTCCCGAGGGATATGGGTCAAGTGAAGAGTAAAGTCAGGACCCTGAATTTTAGGAAAGCAAAATTCCAGCTGTTCAAGGAGTCAGTCAATAGGACCCCCTGGGAAACTGCCCTGAGGGACAAGGGAGCAGAACAGAGCTGGCAGATCTTTAAGGACGCTTTCCATAGAGCACAAGTGCTCTCGATTCCCAGGTGTAAGAAATCAGGAAAGGATGGCAAGAGACTGGCATGGATGAGTCGAGACCTGCTAGTCAAAGTAAAGGCAAGAAGGAAATGCAGAGGCAGTGGAAGCAGGGTCAGGTATCCTGGGAAGACTATAGGGATGCTGCCTGGTTGTGTAGGGATGGTGTCAGGAAGGCCAAGGTGCAGCTGGAGCTGAACTTGGCAAGGCATGCAAAGAATAATAATAAGGGCTTCTACAGGTATGTCAGCCAGAAGAAGAAGATCAAAGAAAGCATACCCCCCAATGAATTCAGCTGGCAAACTGGTAACAACAGATGAGGAGAAGGCTGAGGTACTCAACAAATCTTTGCCTCAGTCTTCACTGGCAACCTCTATTCCCACACCTCTCGAGTGGATGGACCGCAAGACAGGGACTAGGAAAGCAAAGTCCCTCCCAGTGTAAGAGAAGATTAGGTTCGTGACCACCTGAGGAGCCTGAACATACATAAGTCTATGGGACCTGACGAGATGCATCCCAGAGTCCTGAAGGAATAGGCTGATGTAGTTGCCAAGCCATTCTCCATGATATTTGAAAAGTCATGGCAGTCAGGTGAAGTCCCTGGGGACTGGAAAAAGGGAAACATTGCACCCATTTTTAAAAAGAGTAGAAAGGAGGACCCTGGGAACTACTGGCCTGTCAGCCTCACCTCTGTGCCTGGGAAGATCGTGGAACAGATCCTCCTAGAAGCTATGTTAAGGCACATGGAGGAGAGGGAGGTTATTCAAGACAGCCAACATGGCTTCACCAAGGGCAAGTCTTGCCTGACCAACCTAGCGGCCTTGTATGATGGAGGGACTACATCAGTGGACAAGGGAAGAGCAATGGATGTCATCTATCTGCACTTCTGTAAGGCCTTTGACATGGTCCCCCACAACATCCTTCTCTCTAAATTGGAGAGATATGGATTTGATGGATGGACTGTTTGGTGGATAAGGAATTGGCTGGATGGAGACATCCAGATGGTAGTGGTCCATGGCTCAATGTCCAGATGGATATTGGTGACAAGTGGTGTCCCTCAGGGGTCCATATTGGGACCAGTACTGTTTAATATCTTCATCAATGACATAGCGGGATCATGCCCTCAGCAAGTTTGCAGATGACACTGAGTGGTGCGGTTGACATGCCTGAGGGACGGGATGCCATCCAGAGGGACCTGGACAAGCTCAAGAAGTGTTGAACCTCATGAGGTTCAACAAGGCGAAGTGCAAGGTCCTGCACCTGGGTCGGGGCAACCCCCAGTATCAATACAGGCTGGGGGATGAAGCGATTGAGAGCAGCCCTGCGGAGAAGGACTTGGGGTACTGGTGGATGAAAAGCCAGACAGGAGCCAACAATGCGCGCTCGCAGTCCAGAAAGCCAACCGTATCCTGGGCTGCATCACAAGAAGCATGGCCAGCAGGTCGAGGGAGGTGATTCTGCCTCTCTACTCTGCTCTGGTGAGACCCCACCTGCAGTACTGCATCCAGCTCTGGAGGGCTCAGCACAGGAAAGACATGGACCTGTTGGAGCGGGTCCAGAGGAGGGCCACAAAAATGATCAGAGGGATGGAATACCTCTCCTATGAAGAAAGGCTGAGAGAGATGGGGCTGTTCAGCCTGGAGAAGAGAAGGCTCCAGGGACACCTCATTGTGGCCTTTCAGTACTTAAAGGGGGCTTGTAAGAAAGATGGGGACAGACTTTTTATCAGGGCCTGTTGGGATAGGACAAGGGGTAATGGTTTTAAACTCAAAGAGGGTAGATTCAGACTAGATATAAGGAAGACAGTTTTTACAATGAGGGTGGTGAAACACTGGAACAGGTTGCCCAGAGAGGTGGTAGATGCCCCATCCCTGGAAACATTCAAGGTTAGGCTGGACGGAGCTCTGAGCAACCTGATGTAGTTGAAGATGTCCCTGCTCATTGCAATGGGGTTGGACTAGGTGACCTTTAAAGGTCCCTTCCAACCCAAACTATTCTATGATTCTATGATTATTAAAAATCTGATACTGTGTACCAGGAACAAGAAAATCACAGGAGATGAGGTGATGTGAATACTACAAATCTGCCTGAAATAAAGTATTACCAGTGGTTTTGATTAGTAAAATCCAGGACACAGAAGAAGCATTAGGAGGAGTGAATAATATGACTAAAGAACAGATAAGACTTTGAAACACTCTATTTAAGCGTGTATCAGTCACAACAAATACTGGTCAAGTGGGGTAAACAAATATATCAAGTTTTGCAGGGATTTCAGTTCTCCATAGGCAAGTCACGGTTGTGAGATCATTGTAACCAAGAGAAAATGAGTGGCTCCTGCACTTATTTTGTGGGTGCTGCATTTTGAGGACCTCAGGATTGCCTCACAGATAGCTTTGGGAATAGGGTCAACGTGGTTCAACTTCCCCTTATGTGTTTCATAAAAATCTGGGTAAGTCCAATTTTACACTCTCATATACCTTGATTCTTGACTGATGAACTCAGTATTTTAAGGGCTCAAAATGAGGCTGTTCCATGCCTGCTCTGTGGAGTGAACTGTCTCAGGGACTCAGTAATGGGAGCAGGCTGTCCTGTGGGGAAAAGAACCCACTGTAAATATCAATGTTCAATAACTAAATCATACCTCCATCAGTAACTGTATGTTATATATTGTATTTATATATGTCATCCATTCACCAATAAGTCTGAAAAAAGATGGACACCCCCCCCCGCCGGCCAAGCACATACTACAAATACAGGAGAAATACCAAATCATTGCTGCTTTCCTTTTTTTCTTTTTTTCTTTTTTTTCTTCCCCCTAAGGTAAATACGTGAAAGTAAAAGAAGATCCTGAGCTACTGGAAAAGGAATCGCAATGGGATGCATCCATTATGTGCCACATAAGGAAAAGTAAAGAGATGGGGATGCACAGGTAAAGGATGTTATCGTAACGCTTTACGTAAATGCAGTCTGTGATGTGGTGAGATGTTTCAACTAATCCCTTAGGCAGACTGTGGACAGAGGGTAGAAATGCATCCCCTGTTCTGTACTCAGCCAAGCAGTGGGCTACCTCTCCAGAAAAACATGTGTCTCCTGCAGGTCGTATTTACCATCTGCCATCCCTGTGACAGTAGGCATCCAGGTTTAGGCAAAATGAACGTCTAAACTATTTCTAGGCGCAACCTTAGTGCAGGGCACATGCAGAATTATGAGGTGACGCCTTTGCAGTTGCCTGACTGTGCGGGTTCCCCTTCTCCTGCAAAAAAAACCCGACCATGCTCTCCTGTTGAAGAATCCAAGTCAGGATCTGTATTTAACTCCTTTCACTTGTGTACCTACAAAGGCATTACCCTGTTTACTGTGTAATTAGGTAGGTCATCTAAGTTGTCTACACCAATTATTTTTGCTTCTGTTTTTGTGCACCGCTTTAAAACCCTTTCTTGATTTTGCTGTATGAGATGTGACATAGAAGAAATTTGTCATGCTTTGCTCTTTCTAGAGGGATGCCTGTGCAGCTTCTGGTTTACATAGGCAACTGTTTTCTGGTGTGCAAGACCTGAACAAGATGTTGAGCTTTGATGGCAGGTTGCTGCAAAAAGTGTATGACTTGTAGGGTGCCATAGCAGTTTAATTCTCAAAGTTTAGGGGAATTTCTTGTTAGCAAAACCTGTTTTGTTGTCTGACATGCGGGTTCTATGGACTTGCTGCCAAAGACATGGAGTCATATACTCAAAAGGGCTTACACACTACCAGTAGGAATTTTTTCTCCTAATGACTTATGATTTAAGTGCCTAAATTCCGTTTTTGAAGTGAGTTGGGCCAGGGAAGTATTTTGGAACCCAGAGTTATAAAGTAGCTCAGTAGAGGGGTTATCAAACCAGCTCATGAACGCTTTCAAATCTGTACCATGGGACCATTTTGGAGAAATGCACTTGCCAACACCTTTGAGTTCTCTTTAGTTTTCAAAAATTCAAGAGTTCCTGAGTGAGGAAGGGGTTATTTGAATATAAAGTTAATTTCAAAGCACTGAATTTTTTCAAATGCAAGCTTCCTCTAGAAACAGCGGAATATGGTTGTGATTTCAAAAGGGGAGGGGAAGGGAGGTTTGGTTTTTACAAAAATATGAAAACTTTCATGCAAAATATAAATGCATTTCTTTCTTTGAAATAGATAATTCAATCTCTATTCCTCACTTCTCTTCCCATGGACTCTTGGAGGGGGGAAAAATGACTGACGCAGCTAGGCAGGGAACAGTCGCCCCAGAGGGCTGGGTAGTCAAGGAGGCAGGATGGCCTCCAAAACCAGGCAGCGTGTGACCACAGCATGTTACTGCCCAGACCAGACCCACAGCAAAGAACATCCCTGCAGCTTCTGGACCTGTAATACACCCCACTTCCCCATGAGACTGAAACAGCCTGGCCAGGCACTGACTAGTTGTCTTAGCCTGGGGTCATGTGGCAGCATAATATTCCCAGCACTGAGTGCTTCACCAGCACCACCAGATGCAACCATTTGGATGTGACTTCTATTCTCTTACTCTAGCCTCAGTTGCTCATTACAGAAAGCCATGTCAGCAGCAATGCTTCCTCCTCATCCTTCGCTTTTTAAGCCTCAGACTAGCTAGTGCACAACATTCGTTTTCTCCTGCTCCACCTCTACAGGCAGATGGGGTGATAGAAAGAAAGGTGTCACTACACACTCCAATAGAAGGAGGCAAAACCAGAAAGAATATGCAGCAACTTTCATTCTCCCCATTTACAGACAATTTTGATTCTCATCAATCCTTGGTAGCTGGGATGAGCATGTCATGGCTGCTCCCCTGCTTGTATTTCTAACTAACAACTACAGCGCCAACTGCTCAAGCCTTAAATTGCTAGGAAGGGATATCCTTCTTCTCAAAAACAGGTGAAAGCTGTGTGCCTCCCTACTTAACAGTACAGGGAAGTAGCAGTGTTGTCTCTATGCTGCCTCTGTCTTTAGCAATCTGCTTTTAGCCACTGTCATATGCAGAAGGCTCCTTGTTTACTGCATTTCCAGACCATAAACTACCTGTCTTCTTGGGAGACAACTACTTTGTCATGGCTTTCCTTTGGTAACATCCCCTCCACACTCTTGGTACCAGCTACCTGTTACTGTAGAGATGTTTAATTGCTTGCAGAGCTCACCAATGGGGTGCTCCTGCTCACCTTACGTTTAGCTTTGGAATCTGCTGCTCCTGCTGCAGACTGCAAAAAGGCAGCCTTTTGTGGCCAAAGGCATGGCTGCTTTTTTCCAAATACTGACTGTCTTGGCTTACAGAAGATGAGAGTTAAACCTGCATGTCTAACATTGAATAGTTAGGCTCTCTACCTACTCTATATACACCCTTTATATGCTCTATACTCACTTTATATACAGGGTACTCTACATACTAGGAGATCCCTCAGCAATCTGACATGGACGCACTTCAACAATGACACAGCTGACCTAAATAAAATAGATGCATGTTATACTAGTTTAATGCACGTACAAGAACAACTTGCACGACAGCAATTTTAAATCATCATAGCTTTGTAACGTTTACTTGTTTAATGCTTTTTAAAACATAATGATGCAATCAGTAAACTTCAGCTTTTGTTTGTTACTACACAAAGGAAAACATCAAAGATGCTAACAAGTACGTAAGAGTTAAGTGGATGATCAAAGGGTCCTGACAGTAAAAGCCGTACACTGAAGTGTGTGAGAAATGAAATGTGTTTTGTATGGTCTTTCTGTGAATCATATGGATAGCAAAATGAGAGAAAAAAATACATATGCCTTATCACACTGCAGGGATTATCAGTCCTCTCTGAGGCCACCTCTGCCCGTCATGTACACTATTTTACAAGAATTAAAACATTATAACCACATGGTACTGATACTGTTTGTAGTTTCTTAACAGCCATCCCCTTCCTAACCTGCCTATTTCACATGCTGGAAATGAGCACTGTTGCCAGCACACACCAAGCACATCGGCATTAGCCGTGTTGGGGATAAAGAGCTTTCCCCAGCAGCCAGTGCAGAAGCTCCTTCCTGGCTGAAATGAACTTCTGAGAAAGGCAGATGTCTGCACCAGAGGGAGCGACTCGCAGTAAGGGGCTTTGATACCTGGTGCGGTTGGGCATGCTCTGCTATCTGGCATCACCACTGTTGCCAGGAATGTTGCTTCAGCATTTCTCCTGTCTAGACATACCATCATTTTGCCTGCGCGAAGCTGCCCGAGCCATCTCCTGCCCATCAATCCCCCGAGAGGCCTCCACCAGACATGCCGGGAAGCTGCCATATGCACATGCGCTGCTTTTGACAGCGCCCTTCAGAGGAGGGAGTTTTAGCAACTCCTTGCATAACAGAAAAAAAAAAAAGAGACTTAAATCACTTGTGCAAGGTCCCAGGGGAGTGTGGGGTAAAAACCAGCTGATTTCCCAGGCAGAAATAAAAGCTGAGGAGCCAGGAGCCAGGATAAAAGCACAGACGTGCCAACTAGGTGACAACCCATTTGCAGGGCTCCTGTGCACAAGGGCTTGCTATTTTGCCCCCTCTTCTGCAGGGGAAGGCTGATTTAGTTTCAGACACAGCAAATTTAGATTCAAATACAGCTCTGTTTCTCCTCCCCCTGCCTTTGGCATGACAAAGGCAGAAGCTGCTGAGCACGAAGCAGAGCTTCCCGTGTTTTGATCTGACCCTATATCCGTATATCTGATGCTGTTTCTTCTGAGTCTTTCTGCATACCAGGTTTCCTCCTCAGGAACTGAGGCTGACAGACCTATTTAATCTTTTATATTGGCCACAGTGATAACTTCTTATTAAATATTTCATATTGTTGTACTGATAAAGAACATAAGAAAAAAACTTGGCATGAATGCGGTCCAGAGGAGCATCTGCTTAAAAATAACACTTGGGAGAATGTAGAAGGAAACAAGTAGCCATGTGGCTGGAAACAAAAATAAATTTAAGGTAAGCAGGTCAAGCCTATAATGAAGTGCTTGTAAACAAAGAAAATCCAAACATTTCTACTAATCATCAGCTCCGGTTGTTTCAGAAGCGCCCCCTCAATATACATTCTTAGTGGTTTATGGCTATTCTGGTTTCTAATTCATGTGCTGTCTTCTTTTTAAGAAAGCACATGGCTCCAGAGAGTTGAAATGTAGATAAACGCAAGCATTAATTTAGCAGCCCAACCAGCCAAGGCACAGATGCATTGGGTGATAGCTGTTGTCCTTTGCAGCGTGTGTGCCACGGTGGCAGAGTGGAAGTTGGGAGCAACATGCTGCCATTACCAAACATGTGCCCTCGTTTAACGTGCCACAATAATCCAAGGTGGGTGCGGGCACTCAGCCTCTGTGGCTCCAACGTTAATGGGAACCCACTATGCAAACAGCTGCCCCATGGCAAGGGGGACCCACAGTTGAGCTAAAGCAAAACTTTGGACGCACAAACCTATTGCTGCAGCTTGTTGCTGCCATCCTGTTTCATGGGGGGATCCCCTATAAACTAAGCCCAGGGACTTGCATTCAGCAGCCCCGTTCTCAGACACTCCATGATAACATCCAAGGCTACAGCTATCCCCTGAGCCCTCAGCCCCCAGGCCTGAGTGCCACCTGCCAGACACAGACTTGGTGCTTTCAACACGGCCCTGCCACGCTGCATTGCCCCTCGCGGGCTTCAGTTCCCATGTGGGGTAAACTTGGGAGCATACCCCAAAGCACCGCTTGCTCACAGCCTTCACGTGGCCAGCCCTACTTGCCTGCCCTCCTGGATGCTTTTCCCATAGCCCAACACCACAGGCTTCAGATCCATCAACATAAAAAAAGCACAGTTGCCAAGTTTTAAAAAAGTCAGACAGAAAGCTTAAAGACCTCATATTCACTGGCAAAGAAAAAGCAACCACTAAGCAATTAATTGAAAAATTATTGGCAGGCCAGGCCAGAGTGTTGCCACTGCCTTTAATGATAAATGATAATAAGGCCAGTCAACGCTATACAGCAGGATAATACAAACACACCCTCTAGAGTGAAAGCACAAAATGAGACATACTATTATCATAAATAGATTAATTAACTAGAAAGAGAATATTAAAGAACTGGGGGTTATTAGCATGCAGCCAATAGCCTATTCCAAGCATGAAGTTGATGAATACAGGTAGCCAGAAATGTGGCGCACAAACACAGAAGCAGATAGCAGAAAAATGTTTTGGAAACTACGCGGTAATTATCTCCTCCCATGGCTCCTCGCTCCAACCGCGGGGGAGCTCCTGCCTCCGGGGGCTGCGGGGCTCCAGTGCTTAGCTGGGAGCTTTCTGTTTGCATGCAGCTGAAGGTCAAAGGCAGAACTTGGCCAAAATATGGTGACACTTTTCCACCTGCCTGCAAAACGCAGCTGCCTGGTAGGAAGCTTCACAGTTCGCGCTGAGGAATGACTTAGGATATGTAGCAGGAAGTTATTAAAGTTTCAGAGAGAAACCCTTTGAAAAATGAGCAAATGTCATAGTTTATTCCTATTAAGAGTTTTCCTGGTGAAAATAACGCTGCTTTTCCCAACAGCAGTTTGTCAATTGTACATTTCCCATCAAGAAAATTGTTTGCCATTTAGAAATATCGAGCAAAGCTCCATGCTAGATACAGGTAACAAATAATGCACGTAAATACAGAATTTACTCAAAGAAATCTCAGTCCTGTTGTGTTCACAGCTGACATGACACAAATACCTATAAATAAATATACAAGTTTAGGGGGGTTACCCATCCTTCTCCCCGCGTCGTCTACAAACTCATAGGGTGCTCTACAACAGGGAAAGATGGATATATTTTCTCCTGCAGAGAAAACAGAAAAAATGTGCATTTCATTCCCAGATGAAAGCAGGTTTTTTTAGTTCACACCTGACTTCATTTGGGGAAACTCTCAAGATGCAGAGGTTGTCCCCAAAAGGCCTAATCCTCTTCACGCTAACACTGAGGTGAACTGTGAATAGGGCTGTGGACCTCCAGAGATGTTCACAGCTAGGACAGAGCAGAATTTAACCCCAAACCCTCAATCTATCTCCAGCATGCCCAGATGGGAAGGGAAGGGGCCGTCTGAGTGCGTGGCCCTGGCAAGGTCCGTGCAAGTTTTATTCCTGATTTAGGAGGAGTTGTGCCAATGCAGGGTACTCCTGAGGCTCCTGTGCAGTCCTGTAGAAACCAGGGGCTTTATTCTATGAATAAACTCAGTGTAGCAGGAGTGATCTATGTTAACAGCAGAATAATGTATAACTACATACAATGCTGGGAATAATATTAATATTTGTCCTGGAGTACAGCAGCATTTCTGACAGGCTCTTGGGGATTCCATGTCTATTAATGGAGATTGGGTGGTTTCTTTCCGTCATCTTTTCTCGCCTGGCGCTTCTTGCTAACTGTGAATAAGGGCTCAGCATCCTTTCGTGCCAGCACTGGACTCTGCAATGCAGAGCCAGAGAGAAAAAATGCATTACATTTCCGCCAAATGTAAGGAAAAAAAGACTTCCAATCCCCATACAGCCAGCTTATTTCCTAAAGCAGATTCAGACCAAAATCAAGTGAAAACATACTCATATGAAACACAGACACTTTAAAAACACTATGCTGCCATAGCCTATCATTATTACTATTACAACAGTTCTAGCAGAAATCAGGACCCTCCTTGATGACAGACAGCCTGCATGGCCTTTATGGAGATATATATATATATATATACAGGGACACACACGTGCTTTTTGAAATAGATGTAACTTGTAACATAGACGGCACAGCATAAATACCTAGAGGCTTTACCACATTCCAGAGAAATATGTCACCCAGGCTGTTTTAATCTCATCTTTAATTCTCTTTTTACCTTCCACAGAATTTATGAAAAGATTGCAGAGATCCACAGTATCTCATCAGATATTTATTTATTCATTTAAAATATTAATATGGGAGAATCCCATTACAATATTGCCAAGCAGGAAGCACCAGACAGAAGCAGAAATGTACTGCAAACTGGTAGACGCAGCTGTACATAACACCTCCCTAACATCTTTCTGGGTTTTATGTCCCCACTTCTTTGAAGCCAGCTGTGGGGAAACCTTCAAGTGCTTTCTGGTCTTGCAAGGCAAATTGATTTGTGCTGATATTTGGAGGGTTTTTTGCAAAGCTTTCTGTCTGGCAGGGATTCAGAATGGGACTAAGACCTCTGGTTTCAGCCTCTTCAGGTTTTGAGTGCTCACCTGGAGAGGTCTCCAAGGAGGAAAGCTTTGCTGAGCATACTGAATATTTCCCCACTATCCACCTGACCCTTTCTCTGTCTCTTATTTCGAGAAGGATGTGGACCTTTTCAAAGAGACAGGGAAAAGTGAGACGTTTCACCAGGGAGAGGATCCCTAATCCCAAATTTCTCAAGAGGATGCTAGTCACTAGTCGATATTCTTTGAGCTGTTAAGGCATTTAAATCTGATTTCCCCCAAATCAAAACGCTCCGATTCAGCAGGCTCGCTCAAAAACATCACTCGCAAACTTTAGGAGAAGCCTTACAGCTCACCCTGGAAAGCCCTTTCCTCCCAGGCCAGCTGTGGCACCCATATCCCCTGTTTGTACAAATTCATCCACAGGAGCCCACTGTTTTCCACTCAAGCCCCTTCCCCAGCGGCACGTCTGGCACCACTTTGCCCACACTCAACGCAGACGTGCAAATTAGTATCTGCAGCTTGCAAATGTTAATTCACCTGCAGCAGAAGCAGGTTGGGGATCACTCATGGGGCTGGTCCCTGTTGTGCCAACAAACGTGGGACGCAACTGTGATGACAGCAAGAGCTCTCAGGGCTGGGGTTGGAAAATTTAGACTCATTTTAGGACCCAACAAAACATGCCTCTCTCCCCCTTGGCAATGAAGAAGGCTGCTTATTTTCATAGATAGCAGGCTCTTGCCTTCCCCAGGTTTAATCCCCAAGAGGACTTGGTGGGATCGTGGTGTGTCAGCCGGGGACCCCTCAGACACCTTCACCTCTGCCTCCCACCGAAGGCAGCGGTGACGCTGATGTTAATGGCAGCAGAGCCCCTCTGAAAAGCTGATCCTTGCAGCAAAGCAAAAGCCAGCAGGAGGGGGAGAAATCTGTACATACTCCATTTGAGCAGGAAACCCTTCACCTAATTCAGTAAGCATGAGAGCAAATGTCTTTCGCTCAGAAGTGGGATAGAAAACGTAGCTTTAAGCAATTAACACAATAGCAAATGTCCCTAGCATTGCCCCATATGGCGTGTAATTTAAATCATCTATCTTGTGCTCTATAAATGCTGCTGAAATTGATACATGACAATTTTAAAGCCAACTGAAGTTTAATTAATGTAAATTGTCTCAACATCTGAGATTTAAAATATTAAAAAAAATAATTAGGATCAAATCAGACACGTTCCACTCATGCTGAGCCATGCAAGGTAAAATTGGAGAAAAAAACCCAATAAATTATGACATATGTTGGAAGTGCAGCGTTTCCCCTCACTTAAGCAACAATGTCCAGGGGATGGTTTTCCTTTGTCTGTGTAGGACACGAGGGGTGTCCCTGAAAGGTGTACCCTCCTTGTGCAAACATGGCTTGCATAGGGAAATCAATACTAGCCAGGGAAAATGGAGTGCTGAGGGTATCTACACATGCAACTCAAATACTGGAAAGTCTCTCTGATTCTGTTTGTGGACCTGTGTGACAGGTTTCAAAGAAATCCTAGGGAAAATAGAATCCCTGAGCAGCATTTCCAGCAGGTTCAAGCTCTGTATGAAATCTATATTGAAATGCTATATACGTGGTTATGCACTTAGCAGAGTGGGCTGAGGGGCCTCGGGCACGTATGTGTGGAGAGGGAAGAAGAATAATCCTGGCAAAGCCCTGCTTCTCAATGTCTGACCAGCAAATGGCCTGAACACTGAAGTGTCTGAGGGTGGCAGCTCCACAGTGGCCTCTCACCCTTACAGCCTGCTGGCTGGAGGGCTGGGACCTGTCTCTTCAGCTGTATTGTTGTTGTTGTTGTTGTTATTATTATTGTCATTATTAACATTTACTACCCACTGTCCCTACTGTGAGGATATTGCATATAAGTGAATGAATGAAAGAGTTTAGCCAGGGCAATTCACACCACTGAAATCCGCCGCATATAAATAAATCAGGAAAGGCAGGAATTGCACAGGACGCCTCACTTGCTCACTTAGATCGCAGCAGATTATTTGCCTGCAGCATAGCTTCCTCAGGCTCTCTGTTCCCCCTTTTCCTTAAATATCTGTCCAGTAGCCCCCCTGTTGTGAAAGGACATGCCCTTCAAGGTGTAGTCAGCCCCAGGGGTCTTCTGACAGTAGGGATATAACTGACCCGAGGTATTTCTAACTCCAAACACCAGACCAAAGAGAAAAACAAAACTGAGAAAGTGGATCTGCTATCACAAGAGCGCATCTGCAATTACAAGAGCATGCTGGAAACCCTGCATTTGCCTGTCCGGTTATGACATTTTAATTTGAGCCTTTCCTCTGTTTCAGAACGCACGTTTGCCACCTATTCTCTAAAACTATACATATTTATTTCTTAGGCTTTTGAGGATGGATACAGTTCCCTGAAATAAAGATTGCTGTGAATGACTGAAATATGCCTTAATTACTGTATCAGTCCTCCCACGTGTGCTCTAAATTATGAGCTGGTTTAATTTCCAAGGTACAACAATATGGCCTGTAACTCTTGTTTGCAGGAACGATAAATACCATCATAATCAGTTTCCTTTAAGAGTTTGAATTTATGGGAGGAAAAATAACAGCAGAATCAGGCCAACCTACAAACTAGTGACTTTGTAATCCCTGTTCAGTTTTCATTGTTCCATGCAACACGTCTGCATCTCTTATTAATGAAGGTTTTGCTGCTGCAATGTGCCTTATGTGGGGTAGAATGTATTTAATTCAATATGTAATTATTATTATTAATGCAACTAAGCTTAGTGTAAGTTTTCCTTATCTCCAAGGTAAAATACAGTTCTCAAGTAAAATGTGCAGCTCTTTAAATCTATCTTGCATCAGGTTTCGTTTGAGTGCGTTGTGTTATTGCTAATGATTAATCAGTGTGTGCTGCAACACCCCCCTCCCCGAATGGCTGCAAGTTCTTAAAATTGAAATTCAAATGAAAACAGTTGCCAGGTTTGGGTTTGGTTGGTTTTTTGTTTTGGGTTGGTTTGTTTTTAACTAAAACACAGCTAGGAGCTGCAGAGAAACATCTTTTAAAACTAAAATGTTTACAGGTGCGTGAGCAGAAAAACAGTGCTTCATTTTTTGCCAATATTGGCTGAGTTTTTCAAGTCTACTGCTGCAATCCTAGAAGATTCAGCTCAAATGCATCTGCTATATGGGTGAAGCAGCTTTTCTATAAAGCTATTTAATACCTCAGAATGATTTCAAGACAGATTGTGGTTTTGCTGCAAGCATGGACATCACGAATGTACACACATAAAGGTACAAATTACTGTATGCTCTTCTCTTTCATTAATGACCAGGTTCGCTCTAGCAAAATGTAGGTCATTTCATTCCTTCTTGCTTCTCTTACTGTCAAGTTCACACGCAGCCGTTTTCTCAAGCCATCTCCTCTGTGGCCATTTGCATTTTGCTCCAGTCCTCAGATCTTCAGCTGCGAGAATATTAACCCTGCCTATCAAGTGCAAGGAAGAATGGTATATTCCCTACTTCAAAATTAATTTTAAAGCATCTATTTTTGACAAGGTAAATAGTCCTGCTTAATATTGACTAGGAAATACTGACAGTTACTTGCAAAGGGGAGGAAAAAAAATGCAGACTGACTGAGCAGGCAGGGCTGGCCCTTACACATGAACTCATCTTAAATATCAGCACCGGCACTCCTGACAGCCCTTGGAAACGCATTCTGGCAATAAAAAACAGGGTGCTAGTCTTCACTCTAAGTATATTTTTTTCCAAAAGTGTATGTACATACATTAGAGGCAGCTAAACCCTGCAAAATGCCTCTCACACCCTCTATTTCTATTAAAATGAACACATCGCCCACTACTTTGTATAGCTTTTTATTCCGCCTGGCACAAGAGAATAAGGTGCAGTTGCATGTGGCAAAGCCAGATTTTTTCCTCTTCCTCCCCCCAATCAAAACAAATTTCCAAAGACAAAAGGAAGGCTTCTAGTGCTTGGTATTCACCCTTCGCCACCCATGTATCACACATAATTAGCAAGTTAAACCTACAAATTAGATGTCGTAATTTGGTAATTATGCCACAATCTGGTACTTTTTAACCTCTTTTTCCCCGAACAAGAACATTCCATGTTGTCTTTTGCTATCGCAAAACACAGTCCAGTCGTCTGCCCTTACTGCTGATTTGTCATTCTCAAGTGAGAACTTAGAGGAAAGTTGAAAGTACATGAGTTTGAAGTTTTTGCTGTTATTGTTCTGCTTCGCTTAACATCTACAGCCAACACTCTCACCAAAAGCTATATTTAAACATGCACATAAAATACGGTCAGCATACATTCTGCCTCAGTCCACACACAATATAAGATGTAAACCCTTTTTGTAAACTCTTTTTAAAATACAAAATGCAAAGAGGTTTTGCTTACAGAGGATAGTGGTTATAAATGTCTAGAAGAAACCCAATCCTTTTATTCTAGTGGTGAAACATCCAGATTCTTTCTGTGCAGTGACACCAGAGTTATATTTACTTACAACTGTCAAAGTGGAACTCTAAAATATTTGCTTGTGTTAAGCACGTAGGGAACGACTCTTAAAAAATACCTCTAACCTCTCAAAGGACCTTCCCAGAATAAGCAGCCAGTTCAGTGAGTTCTTCAGAAAAAAAAGTATGCAAAGCTATTACGAGCACAGTCCAGAGCTGCAGGAAAAGCACGGCAGCACAAACAGCAGCAGATGAGAAGCCCGTTTGGAGAATCTCTCATTTTCCCTGACTTTGTAATCAGCCCTTTGTGAGCACCTCTTGAGCCTCTCCAGTTCCTAATCAGTGAGTGCGATGGAGAAGTGGATGCTAGATGTATTTATTTTTTTCTCCTGCCTTTAAAAATCACCCCATATGCTGGAATGATTATTTAGAGGAAAGGAAAGGAGGATTCTGCCCAAAGTTTTCATGTGGAGGGGAATGTGGGGAGCAGGAGGAAGTCTTAAAAATTATGTGTAAATGCCCGGTAACACGGGTAGCCACGGAGTGCTGAACACTCCTGATCTTCAGCTTATTTTCTGCTGCATTTGCTATCAACATCATTATTATTCCTCGGGCATAGCTCTGACTGGGGAAGGTACTCAAGCAGGCACCTCATTTTAAGCACATAAGAATTCCCAAAGGGATTAACAGGGCAGAGAAATATTTGGCAGCAGCGCTCTCCCTCCCAGACCCCAAATGGTGATCCTCACCGCATCTTGTGGAGCTTCCCATTGGGACAGTTTATTAAACAAAGGTTTGAAAATGAAATAATTGCCTTTTCGTTTCGTTCCCCCACCACACATCTTCTCACAGCACCAGGCTCTGAGCATCTCTCCGTTCCTGTTGTTGGTTATGCAGCTTGGACAGTGCTATATGGGAAAGAAGTAGTGCAACGGAGTTCTTTTTAAATACTGGTGTTAATGAGCAAATATTAACTAACCAGGGCAAGGCATTTAAAATTGCTCTGGATCTATCAATATAATCACCAATCCAATTAATATTTTTGCCTACTTTTTCAAGTATGCTACCTGGAAAAAGTGACTGAGAGGCTTTGCTCTTTTTACTTAATGGTGCTATAGAAAAATGCTCGTTCATTCCTTTGATGAAGTCTCTAATGGCACAAGTAAATCAAGGTCAGTTTTCCCAAATCATGACATAAAACCTGATAAATAACTGACAGCACTTCCTTTCCAACACTTTAAATGAGCAATTTCCCAAAACGTCAGGAACCACAGTAGGAATCAAAAAAAAAAGTCAAATGATGAAGGAAGCTTTTGCCTGATTAAACTGCTTGAGAAAATGTGTATGGAAAGGTAAAACAAAGGCTTCAAGGAAACATTCCACCATTTCGCAGTGGACTTTTTTAGTTCCAGGTTAATGAAAATGTGCTGCTGGAAGTTATTGCTTTTTTCCTTACACACTTCAGTCTGATATCTTAACATGACTTTTAATGCCAAGTGTTGACTTTATGGAGGAGATTTTGGAAAACAGAAAGCAAACACAGTTATAAATAATACTACTGCATTTAGCATGGCTCTGGCTTTCCCCTTCAAAGCACTACCTTTTTAATTTACAGAATTACCCAAAGCCGCAGCAATCGGCATTAGCTGGCATGCCTAAATACAAAAACAGATAATATTTGCTGTTCCTTTTAAAATGGTTATCGTCAGTCCCCCGGTAACAAGGAGGAACAGAAATATCCACCCTGAAGTCAGTGTGAAAATGAAAACCAATACAGAAGAGAAGGTGTTATATTTGATTTAAGGATTATAGAAGCCTGAGCTGCCTGCTAGGGAGTCCACGATAATGAGAGGGGAGAGACTTTCAGTAATTTTTCAAAAGTTCCTGAGTGACTGAATAAACTTGCCTGAAACTCAGTGGGTCCTGGGACCCCAAGGAGCCACCTGCTTTTGAAAAGTTTCTCCTCTATCGACTCCCATTTTCAGCAGCAGCATTTTCCCATGTGCTTTGCTGCAGTGCAGACAGCTGCGGAAAGATAAGCCACTAAAGAAAAATAAAATATTTGGCCAAGAAGATGCTGTAAAAGTCAGTCCTCCTGCAAATATATTGCGAAACTAATCACCTCCCCTTTAGCTAAATAGTTGCAGCCTCTTTGCTGCAAGTGTCCCTCTCCCCTCCTGTGGCTCCCTTGCCCCGCAGCCTCCTAAAACTCCCCAGGTCTCAGCTCCTGAAAATTTCCAGCATTTCTCCTTTGGTGGCCTGCTTCAGCATCAGCTTCAAAGGTGTCTCCCAGATTTGCCTCCCCCAGGCCTTTGCCTGCAGATGGCTGCATGGCATAGGGAAACAAGCGGGATAGCCCATGGAAATGATTATCCAGCCAAGCTACCCCCACCTGCACTTGTGGGACAATCTCAGCCTGGTTTTGAAATTCCCAGAAAGCAGGTGTTAAAAGTGTAAGAACTACTAAGAGGCACATAGATATAATTATTCCCCATTTTGGGTGCATCAGTACTGAAATACCTTAGAGTGCAGTTCCACCAACTTCATGGGACTTTGCCGTGACAGTGGTTTTTCTCTCCACTATGCCCTTTTCACGCGCATCTCTGCCCCGAGCCTACTGTAGAGCCTTCTCACCTGTCCTCCTCACCTCCGCGAACACTTCCCATAAAACACACACCTTGGGTGAAGCCAGAAGGTGTGCTTTCATGGCATGCAGGATCCCCATCATTTCACCTGGATATTACACACTCTGGGCAAAAAACCCCATGCTGGCGGGAGCTGCAGCACCCCAGGGACATTTCCAGCACTTAATCTGTGCACTACTGCAGAGCAGGGGTGTTCCCGAAGCCACAAGGAGTTTCCCAACCCATAATTAAGGGCACTGAGACAGAAACATTAGCCTCAGGAATAAAAGAAAAGCAGGAGGTTTCAGCAGGTGCAAAAACTAACCTGATTTATTATTGCCCCCACAATTTTGGTATTTCCTATGGATTTTTGGTCATTTCAGCTTCAAAAGGAGAAGAGGGGGTTGAATGACCCATAGACCTTCTGCACCTCCCAGGCTCCAGAAGAAAACTGGCAGTTTTATTTGCATTTTATTTCTTCATAGCTGGAGCGAGTGAAGGTGGGAGCTCAGGAGGTTAAAGGAGGGGACAGGGCCTCCATGGTATTTCTGCAGAGAGCAAGGTTTGCGTGTATCAAATCTTCAGAAAATGCTCCCACAGCTGAGCAAAACTTTGTTGCAGTGACGTGCCCCTTGCCAGAAATCACGGGTGATCTGCTCCCAGTGCCTTTGAGCAAACCTGCCACACTCTCTGGCCAGGGGGGAGGTGGGAGGGAAGGGACTCCCATCCCTCATGACTAAAACATGAGCCACTGCCAAACCGCTGGCAGAGTTACCCAGCGGAGACCCTGTGTAAGACTGCATTTTTCTGGTGTGGGAAGTGCTTTCGCCTGAGGTGGCTTTTGTGGAGGCCATGTTTGCGTGCAAACCTTCACTTACAGCAACACGGGGCAGCCGAGCCAATGTTCACACAAGTGTAAACTTACAGCGAAAGGCAGAAGCCGCCGGAGACGTTACAGCGCTTCAGCCAGTCAGCGTGGTGAGCGGCCTCATCTTTTATTGAAGTCCTCTCCTCAGAGGAGAGCTAAAAATTCACTCGACGCTGTCGGGAAAGTGTCTGTTTTGGCTGCAGAGAATGGTTCCCAATCATGGAAAGATAAAAACATCAAAATAAGCTAATAGGGATATGCCTTGAAATTTGGTCCCAGTGGGCGGGGGGCTAGGTTTCCTGGGGACGCGTTAAGCACGGCTCAGGGCATCACGGCACGCAGGCACGTTGGAGCCAAGTGGGGCCAAGGCAGGCAGGGAGAAGATGCTCTAGAAAGGATATCCAGCAAGGGAAAAAAAGGAAAGAAAGAAAAAAGAAGGAAAAAAAAGATCCCCTCTTCTCTAGTCCCCCAGCCAAGGGGCAGAGTGCAGTTGTCAAGCAGGATTAAAGCCTGGCCAGGAATGAGGAATGGGCATCACCCCCTGTAAGGAGCCTGGACCAGCTCCCTCCTGCAATGTCCCCAAAACCCCATTTGCCCCCCTACTCTCACCTAGTTACTCTGTTTGCCCTTATGAACCTGATAATATACATCTTAACATTGAGTTTTATCCTTCTTCACTGTCTTCTCCTCTTCCTCCTTTCAGATACCTTCTCAGCTGAGAGGCTGACATCTAATGAATATGAGTTTTTAGGGAAACAAAGCTTATGTGTGTGTAGTGATGATGTATTGAGCCCGCTGCCCGATTTCAACCAGTTTGTCCTTTCTGTTATGCACTTCATACAAGTTTCCTGCAAACTGATGTTGAGAGGAAAGAGACACCTTATCAGTGTCTCTACTGAGGGAAAGCTGTCAAAAGTGCTTACCCCTTATTAGACATGACAAAACCCATGTGAGAGAGAGCTGGACTTGACTGGGCTCCACTAGTTCTGGGCTGATGCAAATTCTTTTTCCAAACCTGGTGCCTATTTCTCCAGTTCCACTCCAGATCCATACACCAGATACCATTTTTAAGCACCCAGCTTGCTCTCCAACCCTAGGTTTCTTAGTGTAGTAGTAAAACGTGGTGTAGCAAATGATGGTGCCTGATGTTACACAGGCAAGCAAGAAGATTAAGTCCCTCCCCAGAGGAGCTTCCTATCTAAGTAGATACAATCCCATTAACATCTGTGCTACAGTGGTTAAAATTAAAATGGGGAAAAGAGAGTAAGATCAGACTTCTAAACCATAGGTGAATAACCTGCTAGCATGGGGTAGGACTCAGGCAGAGACTCTGCAGAGGTCCTTCCAGCCCACACAATCCTACGCAACAGATTTATCTTCTTTTTCATCTCTAACCCTGCCGGCCATTAATGGTTGAACACCGCAGTGCTTTTTTTAAAGCCGATCTAACTCAAGAGCAGACTTCTTGATCATATTTACCCAGCTGACCTATTTTAAAAGATCATTTAATAAAATACCCTGCCAGAACCAAGTACCAGAGGTTAAGAAAACATATGTGACAGCAGTGCAGCTTTCTTAGCTCAGTACTCACTGTGCATCAGCCCAAGCTCTCCCTAGCACTTATTGAGCGTCCCAGCATTTAAGTATTGCAATGTGAAAAATCATGCAACAGTATGCTGATACTTTAAGATGATATCTATGATCACATAGAAGAGGTGGATCAGATAGCCCCAAAGCAGACCTTTGTGAGTGAATCCGCCCACTATCAACCCAATGGTACTCATTTTCAAAAGTAAATTGACTGTAATTCTTTGTGCCTGTCAATCTGCCTGAATTTGTTGGACTCCGCTGGATTTTGAAAGAGAAAAGCCCCATCTCCTTGCAATGCTTATGCTTGCTTTAAGACCTCCTCACAGCGAGCTCTGAAATGAAATGTTTTCAAGCTTTTATTCCACTGATTATCCTTTTTCTTTACTAATTAGCCAGGTAAAAACAGACTGAAAACACTGAGACTGGCAACATCACCTATATTGCCACCTACAGCTTTCACTAACATTGCTGCATTGACCAACAGCAGGACTTAAAGGACAGTTTTTTATGTTCCCAGTTGTGCCATATTAGGGCTACACATCCTCCCACCTTCTTTTTTATTATCGCAAAAAGATGCATGATACTGAACTAACTGCCACCTCCAGTAGTGCTCTCCCTTGCAGACACTTGCCATGATGATTCCATGGGCTTCCCTGTCTGCTTTCTGATCCTCAGGTGGAAAGTGCTCTCTATGTTGTTATGATTATTTTCCTGGCTTCTAAAGCAGTATAACTTGGCTCAGCCTCTGTAAAGCCTGCTGAGCTCTGCCAGCTTACACCAGCTGAGGACCTGGACCAGATTATCCCAACAGCTCCTATGAAAGCCAACTATGGATGATGAAATAGAAGTATAAATAGAGCTGTTTCTCCCCTCAGCCATAAAGCAGTACTTCCAATCCTGAAAACACATCACCATGAGGTTTTTAATAAAAAAAAGTATTTCAAATTATTTTAATTGGCTTTTGATTTATTTGCACTGGGTCATATTTTCAAGGCTTTTCTCAAAGGACCTGGGCAAAAATTTGCTTTTATGGTCATGAAAGCTGGGGTTCTGCAGGACTTGGAAGTTGCCAAGTCCCAAGACTTACAAGAAGATCTCCAGAGCCAGCCACAGGGCTGGCACTTACCAACAACACAGAAAGGGAAACAAAGCCAACACAGCCTCCTAGCCAAGAGTCCGGTGGTAGGAAACCCTGCCAAAATATGCAGTGCGCAAAGCCTTGCAAACCCAGCCTGAGCGGGCAACAAGGACCCACCTCTTCAAGGGTAGGATTGGATGATGACATTTGCTATTTCCTTAGCATAGGATTCTTCCTTTTATTTATTTTAGAAGAGTAACTTCTGCAGAAATCTCCATCACAGAAAATGAAAGTTTTAAAGTACTGCTGACACCTCCTGGAAAACTTTGAAAACCTCCTAGATCACTTGAAAATAAAACGATGCCTCTATCACACTTTTGCCTGTTCTTTTACTTCTTGTGAAAGGGCATTTGTGTAGGTACAGCAGCCAAGGTTAAAAAAAGCATATAACTAAGAGAAAAATTGTTATTATTAGTTAGCAATTTGTATTCAGATCTTGTTCTTCCACACTGCATTCTCTGTGTTTCCTTTAAACAATAAGAAAATTAATTAAAAATTAATTTTTCCATGCTTGTCAAACTCTCCTCTGCCAAGGCAGCATTTTTCAGGCCTCCGCCCGGATGCTGGGGCTGCCGGCTGCTGACCGCAGGGTTGAAGGGAAGCGGAGGAAAACTAAGGAGCTGCCTTGCCCCATTGGGCTACCGCTATGCCAAGCATGACCTAAGGCCCCCTTTATATATGTATATAATTCTTAAAAAAACCATATATATATATATACATTTTTTTGAGGGTCTCCCTCCTGTCTTATCTCTAGAAAGACATGCTGCTCAGTCCGTAGCAAAGCACGATCTCAGGCATAGCTGAGAATAAACAATTTTGAGGCATGCAAAGGTGCTCAGTAGACGAATAGAAATCACCCAAGTCCCTGATGCATCCAAGCTGCCATTTCCTGTCAGCCTTTGCCAGTTGTCTCAGTTTTTTAACATAACATTGATAGTACCACGTATTAAAAAGATTATGAGGCAAGCCCCCCAAATCCACTGCCCAAATCCAAGAGTAAAACTTAAAGCATTTCATTGAAAGTATAACTTGCTGGTTTTCTCATTCATTTTCTCATTTCAGGTAATTTCTTTCCCATTTTCAAGCTCGTGTCCATAGCTGCATGTACAAGAAACATCAGGTTACATGTGAAAGTTGAGACTTATCTTGAAGAAACATGCACATTTTGGAGAGGAGCTTTGTGAGAACCACCAACTATTTAGGAGACATTTGCTGAAATTAGGAAAATAAAAAAGCAGCTATTGTACTGAAGCATTGATCCTCCTATGTGAACTGCCCAGCTTTTTTTGAGAAGGTCTAACTAAAAGCTATCCCATATTAAAAAGCTTCCTGCTGGCTTGTACCCCTGGCTCAGCCAACCGGGGAAAATACTGCCCCACTTTCCTTTCTGTCTCCACCACCATCAAATCAACTCCTCGGGTTTCCCTCTTGTCCTTTTAGCTCTTGGCTGCTGCTGAGCCTCCCAAGGCTCAATTCACCTCCTGAGGAGAGAAAATGTTAGCTGGAAATCTCAGAGCAGAGATCAGAGGATGAGAAATGTGACCCCAGCACATTTCATAGCCTTTTAGCCCAGGCATGAATGACTCCTCGAGAAACAGAAGGATCGAGCCCACGAACTGATGCATTCGTCATGTAACCGGAAGCTCTGCTAAATAGATCCATTTTTAATTTCTGTTTTGCTGATTTTATTTCTTTTCCTTCAGAAAAATGTTCTTGTCCTTCCCTGCAAGTGCATACACATTATTTATTTATCACCCTATGAATATAAATTTGATTCTTCTCCATAATTAAACTCTGCCACTCTATATCAAATATACCCTGTCCCATCGCTTCGAATATCTGTCACCGCCCCACTGGGGCTGTGTTGGCAACAGTCCTGCAAAAACGATGCTCTTTTCTGGGCACCCCTTGTGCCTGGGGCTGCCACTGCAGCTCCTACTGCAGCTGGATTTTCCCTCCCAGGCTCCCAACACATCTTCCCGTCCTGATTTTCAAATACTTGCGGAGCCAGGTATTTCAAGAAGGATTTGCACTTGCAAGTTTGTCAACTCCAGCTTCTTTCAGGCAATCTCAAAGGGGAGGAGCCCACAGCTTGGGTCTGAAACTGTAGGGGATAGTATTTGTTTCGTCCAGAAAACAACAGCATCAGGCAACTGATTAAACACTGATATGGGAGGCCTGACAGCAGAATTGGTAGCCTTGCCCAAATAAATATTTAATCAGAGGGATTAGTTGGTTCCATTAATGTTACAAACTACTAAAGGGGAAAAGTTGGAGGGGGAGCTTGTTTGTGCAACTCAACTTTTTTAGAGAAAGAAAAAGAAAACCAAGAAAAAAAGAGAAAGGAAGAACTTTCTTAGTCCCAGTGCATTTGCAGCAGCAGAAGGGACCTGAGTGGGAAACGTGTTTTTGCTTTTTTCAGATGTTTTGTGGGGCTGCCTGCTGATCCTGTTCGATTAACATTGCCAGCCAAAGAAAAGGGCTGTAACAGCTCTTTGTGCAGGTGCTCACCACATCAGAAAAGAACCTGTTCGTTCCCTTCTCATCAGTGTTGATTTACAAGCTCTTGCCCGTATGTTGTCCCTCAAAAGGAAAGGCACAAAATAAACGATTTTGGTGGAGTTTGCGATATCAACATTTTGCGGCTTGTGCTTTGACATATGATGAGAGTGGGTAAGCAGAAAAAGCAAAGCAGCAGCACCTGTTTATTGTGAGCGAGCTGTCCTCTCCACTTCAGCTTTTCTATTTATGTCCCAGCATACAACATGGCAACCCACATGGATTAAAAATTAAACTGTAAATGAGCCTTTTCCACTTCCTGCCTAAGTAAGGATTAGCATATTTTAAAACACGCTCAGGGGTTTTGCACTTTCTGTAATGAAACCTGTTCAAACAGGTAATTGATATGCAGCCACTAAATAAATATCTGACTGGAGGAAAAATGTTCTCTCTTTTTAAAAAAAAAAAAAAATTATTCCCTTTCTCTCCATAAACATTTCCTACCAGTGACACTCTCCGTTGCAGTGGGCAGTCTCCACAACAAAGTTGGTGGGAAGAAAGGTAGAAAAGCAGACCAAGCATCTGAGCCCGAATAAGAAATATTGAAATCCTCCAAAAGCACAGCAGAGAGGGGAAAGAGGGTCTGAGCAGCACCTTCTACCCTTTTATCCCACTGAAAAAAAACATTTGTCCTCCGTGCTGTGGCATGGAGTAAAAGTCCCCATGTCTCCTTGCCGGAGGTACCTCTGTACCAAACAGGCATGGCTGTGCAGAGAAACACAAGACAAGAACACCTCTCCTTCGGTTTTGTCACGATTATGCTCCCAGCTGGATTAACCCCCTTCAACCAAACAACTTTTGCAGCCCCCCAGCCTGCCAGACCCCAATGCCACCCCCGCAAATGTCTTCTGCACACAAGCTCACCCAAACAACGCAATAGCAATTACCCAAATAACACTTCGGACCAAATAACTCAGGTTCAGCCTAATGAGTTTGTGAGTGCATGAACAAACGCAAACTATCGCACGGGGAACAGGGCACCTGCTAGGCCACCATGTCCTCTGCTTGGCCCAACTCCAATAGTTAATTAATCTGTCATCTTTCGTTACATCGCTACGAGGCATGTAAATATATTCCAAGTCCCAATCTAACGAAACAATGTCACCGCACCGACAGAAGCCTTGGCAGTTTGGTCCTGATGGTCTCTAAATACGCATTTTGATTCAAAGGCACTTCAGCCTCCAATTAAAATGGGATGGCCAGCCAAGATTATTAGTTTGAATACAGCAATGAAGCATTTGTTCTTCAGTTTTTTTAGATGACAATGCACAGAAACAGATGAATCACCATCTGACTGTAGTTTAGAGTAGAAATAGAAACATTACGCACTTAGTTCAAAAGTAAGTAGCTATAACAGGTCCCTTAAAAAAAATAAAACAAGTCCAAAATTAAAACCGGGCATTTCTGAAGTCCCTAATAGCAAATGCAGAGTACGAACCTTCCTGGGAAAGTCTTAATTTCCCCCACAGGCTGAACCTGCATGCAGCGGGTGGCCAGCAAGGAAGGCAAGAGCTTTCTGAAGGGAAAAGGGCTTGCGATACTCTGTGTGGAAGCAGTGGCACAGATCATGAATTTGCAGATGTCAGCTTGGTTAGAGACAGCACACGCCAGCTGACAGTCATGGCAGGTGAAAAAGCACATATTGCCTTTCAAAATGCAAAGAAGGACTTAATGTAATTTGTGGGGGAGGGTTTTTTTTGTTTCTAATCAGAAAGTGTCTGCCATTCTGTCACCAGTGCTAATGGCCCTAACTGCCACGGTCATGTCATTTAAATGTGTAGCTGTGCTACCTTCATACCCAATCTAATGGCGTGGGAACCAAAAGAGTGGTTTTTGGATGTACTTGCTGCTGTTACTCTTCAACTTAAGCTAGACAGGTGGAGTAGAAACTGCTCCCTTTGAAAACGAATACGTGAAAGAAAAAGTTTTTTATTGGAGGCGGAAAGCTGAAGAGAAAGCCCTGACAGATTCAGTCAAGAGTCTCACAAGTTGGGCAATACCAAGTCCCATGTGTCCCAAAAAACTTTGGTTTGCTCATGGGGCACTAGACAGGCCTGAAATACAGTGAGATGTTCATGTTGTATATAAACAGCTTTTGAATACTTCTATTAACAGTGATCTCATTTCTTCTTTCAGGAAGGAAAACATCTCCAAGGTATCTCTTTTGGGTACACACAAGAAGGACACGTTTTCCACTCAGACAACATGATCCTGTCCTTCACACCAACGATGTACCCTGGAAGTTTGCCCTTCAGCAACACTTGTTACTTCACTCTGAAATATCTTTCTCTCAGTTGTCCCTATGCACAATAAATGGTGCGTACTCTGCATCCAGCAAAGCGCACGTGTGACTGAGGAGTGAAATTACCATTTGTGGTGGTGAAGCAGCTTCAGCAGTGTACTTTCATACACCACTGACCAAGCAGCTAGCTGGAAACCCACTGGCATGAAGATAAGCTGAGCTACAAGAAAGCCAACTGTGGTGCTTTAGGGATTTGTGCAGCACAAGCTGTGACCAAAAGCACATAAGGAGCCACCACACTCTCCTGCGGCACGAGCGAGCACCTTGCAGGCTCACCTCTGCACCCAGTATTCCCTTGTCAATGCTTGGACTCTTTTTTCCCTCCTCAAAGAAACAAATTTCAAAGTGAACTGTAGATTGCATCTTAAAACACATGGCAGGTACACCTGCTAGAACTGGCATCATTAATAAGAATATTTTCTATTTTATTATAAGCCCATGCAGCTGTGCTTACTGGGCTTATAACATTCAGGACAAAATAAGTATCTGCCAGCAGTGCGCAGCAACGATGCTTTTTCCCTTATTTCCTTCTCCAGCCAGAATCCTGGAAAATGAATGCTTTGTTTTTAACCCAAGTTCAAGTGAATGTTTAAACAAGGAGATCATTTTTATTTCATACTTTTAATCAACTTTCTACTTGCTTCTCTGGAGGACATCATAATATAGGCACCTGTAGGATTTAGTTGAAAACAGCAGCAGCCCAGAACGGGTTAATCCAAGATGCAGAGGTTAAAACCTGGCTTGCTGACAGATCACACAAAGGTCATTTGGTGTGTCATGCTTTCAATGGTTACTTAAAGGAAATTACATATAATTAATTTGCCATAGCTATCTTGCCTTATACTAATTAAATGTCTGAACACTTATTTTAATATAAGTTTTTTTTTTAAAATTAACACAAGTTCAGGGTATTTCTTTTAGAAGGCAGCAATACCGTGTTTATTACTTACATAAATTCCCTTAATTATGCCCTAACTAGGTTATCTTCTTTATTGCATTTCAATCCTTCTAAGAGTCAGTAGCTCTTTAATTAAGTTGAGAGAGCAAGAGGTGTCTTGTTAATTGTAAATTAAACAGATTTAAATAGACAATAGATTGCAAATGGTAGATTTACTTTTAAGTGCTATTGAGGAGTAGCTGGAAGGCTTCAGCATACCATCTGCCTTGGTTTGTTGGCAAAAAGGAAACCATTCAAACCCTCCTACCTTTGCTCCAGAGAGATTCCAGCACACTAGTGGCCCGTCAGCCTTCAAACAGCTTGTCAATTAAAATTTTAAGAAAGATTAAAAAGAAAAAAATCCCTCCCATCAATCCAGAACTGTGACAATGCTCTGAGCAGTGCAAGCAGCCTCACTAAAACTGAAGCTCAACTTTGAACATTAATTCATTAAATTTTTCTGCAGGAGATTTGCAGGTAGCCATCACACAGACTTCTCTGGTTCACCCAGCACCGGTAGACCAGAACATGGACAAGTTCACCTTTTTGTGCACAATTTACTTCCTATGCCTTAAAAAGATGTCAGGGATGCTCTGAATTATAGACGTACTGAAAGACGCACATTCTTACATGCTTATATGATATTGTTGGCATCAGCTCTGAGACCAATGAATCAGATATATTTACATACCTAGAAATAAATTATTGTTAAAAGCCATTACTGCTAATCATTACCGCTAATGTCCCAATGTTGCCACAAAGACAAGCAGGACTATTATTCTGCACTAGGGCAAAGTGTATACTGTGTATGTGCTTTTACTTCCAAATTAGAAGTCAAATTGATCATCTCTGCCATTAGGAGTTATGGCTCATGGAATTTTATCATTCCTATAATGCACTGTGAAAATGCAATAAGGGAATAAAACAGAACGGCAACTTACAGTAATTCTTTATGAAATGCAACAATATTGAATGTGTCTAGAGTGTATTGATAAACAGATCTATTTTAACAAGCAGTGGATATTATGATCGCACTAGTGTTAGTCTTCGTACGACCAATTTTCCTCATGGTACATTGGGGAAGGCGGATGCACAAATCCCATTAACGTAAATGGGAAGTGAGGGCAGACCCATGACCGGTGTAAATCAGTGTACCTTCTCAAAGTCACCAGACCTACAGCAACTTATACAGGCTCATACACATCCCTTGGCATCTCTTCCTCCACTTCATGTCTCAGCATAACACAGCAAGAGGGTAGCACTGGTGTGAATTGGAAATGTCTTAGACTTTTACTGAACAGCATTAAAATTAATGAACACGTATGTTAAAATATCACAGTTTAAGATATTCCTAAATGTGTTCACTTGATTTAAAGAAACACTCTGCTTGAGAGGGATAAAGAAGCTTAAGAAAAATAATCCTATTTTTGCATATCTAGATGAAAACAACCCCATGCCTCAGGAAGCACAGAGAGCATACACAGTCATGCCTGTGAAGGGCTCATATACCCTCTCAAGGAAGACATGGCCAAGCAAAAGTAGTCAAGAGAAGACAGACACTGTGCCCAAATCTATTTCTCAGCATTTATAGCACAGGGTATTTAACACCTTGGGCACCCATGGAGATGGGGGCGGGGGTGAGCAAAAGTCAGTGTTTTACAAATTATTTTCCGAATAATTGCTGACTTTTCCTAGCTCACGAGCAGCTACTAGCTAACAATTAGCTTGCATCCCTTGGGCTACTTATTGTAGAGATTTTCTATCTCATTCAGAAGCCTTTATAAATGGAAAACTCAAGTTTTCTCTGTAGCATTACAAGGAGAAGCAACCCAGTGATGACTTATTAACATTCATGGCCACACAAATAAATGGGCTACTTGTTGTAGCAGGCAAACAAGAGCCCAACAACCTGGATGCCAAGTCTTAATTCAGCAGTGAATGCAGCACCTGCCCTGTGGAGGAAAGGAGCTATCGCTTCATAGACATTTATATAGCATCTAACACAATAAAATTTTCAGGCTGAGAAGCAGTGGTGCTTCGGACCGTTGCTAACAAAAGACACACATGAAATGATGCTGCGCCATCAGCACTAATGAAAGTTGAGGCATTTTTCTGAGACTTCTGGAGGGATAATGCTCACGGCTGGGGAAACAGCTCTGTCCACAATTGTCTCACCTTTGTCCCAAGACTCCCCAAAGTCCAGCCTTTGCCCTTCCCAAAGGCACTGCTAGGGCTGGCAGTGCCACAACGACATCAGGACCTACCTCCCCCTGTGTAAGGACACTCTGGAGCAGGGCTGGGCCAGCACTTATGGATCTGTCCCACGGCAACTCTGACCTGAACAATGTTTTCTACATCTCCATAAAAGGCAAGATTGCATTTTCTACCCTGTTTTTTCAGCTACAGTGTTTGAGCTTTTATTTGAGGAGGATTGTGAAAAGGAAAAGATGACAGCTCTGTTAGACATGTGATTTTCAAGCTGACAGTTTCCCTTTCATTTTAAGGAGCTGAAAAACATTTCCAGTGTCAGACAGATTGAGTTTTAACAACATGACAAACAGGCCCATTTGTTGATCTCAAGTCCTCGCTATCCATCTTCAATTAACATGGTAAAAAGGTGGCTTGCATCCAGTGTCAGACATTTGTATAAGCAGCACATGCCCTCACAGTTGGAATCAATGTTTGCCATTGATAGATCGGGAAGGATAATTTACGGTATGACACTGGGCTCACATAATGAGAAGAAATCAGGTACCTTGGGAAAATATTGCTCTCTTTCAAAATCCAAAAGTCCCTCTAAGATTTATAGTGAGGAAAGTAATCACGATATTATAAAGGCAGAGGAAAAAATTTGTAGTGAAAACCATGAAAAAGTGCAGCCGATTTTGGAGCCAGCATAGAGCACCACAGCGATGCTACTAACGCAGATGTGCCAAGGCCATTTCTGTCCAGGACCTGTTCACGACAGGCAATCTGATTTAATTTCTCTCCTATTTCCTGATAAAATTAGGATTGGCTAGCCCTAATTTAAAACCTCCTCACAACATGCGAGTTTTTACATAACAAGAAAAGACAGACAGAAAAACCAAGTACATTTCGGAAGAAAGAAGGAAAATAGCTCTAACTGGGAAGATTTCAGGATTAGTGCAGTGGAAGCCTGTGCAAAAGTTGCTTGGGTAACTGTGTGCAAACCAAACATGAAACCTACAAATACTAGAAGAATGCAATACCATAATTTAGATAGTGACATTGCAGATCATTTCTTCTGATTTCAGCCATCTAAACTTTTGTCATATCAAATGGGACAGTGTTTCTTCCTACATCAAGGTATTTAATGAGATGAAGCATGGTTAGTGGGGGCTGAGCTCCCATAAAAGTCCAACTCTTTAGCTTGAAGATATTTCTCAAAGGAGGATGTTTTCTCATCCTTGTGTGATTACCCATATAGACCAAAACAGCAAGGAGAAAAATTAAGCTATATTCTTACTGGAAAGATGATTTTAATGGTACTATTGACTCCAGTACAACAACGGCAACTTAAATGCTATTTAAGATTAAGGTGCATATTTGATAGTTAAAACTAAAAATGGCCGAACTTTCCTGATGGAGTCAGCAAATCCTGAATTCTTATTTATTTTAAAAGACCTGAGGGCTGCTTGGATAATTGGAAAGAATGCAGTAGACTAGTAACATCTAGCAGCGCAGAAGTGACAAATGCATACTCTAAATCCAGATTTTCTGGAGAAAATAGTAACTGTTTCTCCCTCTCTGAGCACAGACAATACAGGAAGGGTTTATAGTTAGTAAAAACTGTCCTCTTTTTTGTACAATAGTGGTGACTTAACAGACATTTTAAAATCAAAAAGAAAATCAAATCCAAATGGTGTTTGGCATGTACACTTGCCAATTGTCTTATACAGCAAATCAAGCCATCTGAATATTGAAATATCCTTGGTTTTCTCTGTATGCAGAAAATAAAATTTCATACCAAAACGTTTTGAGCAGAAACCAAGAGATGCTCATGAAACCAGTGCTCCCAGTCATCAGTGTCTGAGCTGATGGCTGCTCTCTCAAATCCCACCCCACTCCAACCCGCCACACAGAGCTACCCCGAGGTCCCTGAGGATGACATCCCCCACAGTCAGGGGCTGCCCATCTCCTTCACATGCAGCACCAGCACTGCGCAAGCCCCTCTTGGTGCAGGTGCGTGGGGCAGGGCTGAGCTGAGCAATACTCTGGCAGGGGAGCCAGGTCATTTCGTGGTGGCACCACTAGCAGCATCCAGCAACCTCCTTAGCTCAAGTCTACTCGGCTCAACATTACTATTCTGCAATGGATAGCTACAACCGGTGGAGGCCAGATGAACCTATTGGACAGCCCTACGTAGACTTGTACCTTGTGATGCTCAAGCTTAAATATTACTGTAGGAACATAAAATAGACCAAGGGTCCATCTGACCCTGCAACCTGTCTCCAACAGCGGCCATGAGCAAACGCCCAGAAAACACTAAGAACAGGATGAGTATATAAGAACCTTTCCCCAGGTACCCTCCGTTCCTCTATTTTCAGCCAAAGGGATCTCCCGAACCAGTTAATGTTTCTGGCTATTCAGTGGCTCCCAAACAATCTCTCATCCAAACACTTATTCTCTTCTGAAAGAAATTCTGGACAAAATTCAAGAAAGCAGATACTAAGCAGGCAGGCTGAAGTGAAGCTTGGCTTCAGCAGAGCTGAGCACAGACTAGTACTGACTGAGACCCATGTGGATACGTGGCAAAAACATGAAGCACAGAAATTGGATAAATAAGAAGTTTGCAGTCTGGGTTCCTCGCAACGCTATGAGCTGGCTCATCTTCAGAATATGGGGTATTTTTAGACCAAAATGAAATGTAAATAAAAGTATTAACCCTATTCAAAGCAGCACACTGTCAATAGCATCAAAAACAATACCAAAATAACTAGTTCAAGCTACAGGAAAATGATAAAATTTAACTTCTGTTCATATTTTAACTACTAAAGACTTCTTACATACTAGTGAAACCAAAGAACATTAGCTAAGCACAATGGAGAAAAGCTCCTTCCAGTGTACCATTGAACACCTCTCCAACCAGTTCCTCACTATCCTGGCTTCCCACTGCAATAGCTGGTGTAAATTATACTGTTATTGCTTTTCTTTCCACCTTTAAGTCTTAACTGCATTGCGTGAACTTATCCTTCCATCAGAAGTTATTAATAAAAATGTACTAGGGAAAATCTTGTTTCTACCATTTCTTACATATTTAACATAACTCAGCTGAACACTTAATCTGAACTGTAGTATCAAGTCATGCTGCGCCATTTAAATTCTTATAAATCGCTTGATTAAAATAAACAACAAACTATACATCACGCAGACAGGACAAACTCTTCAAAGTCCGTTTACTGATATTACACACCTAATCCCCAATTTCTCTTGTCCCGGTTTGATTTAACATTCAAAGGTGCAGATTATCAGCTTGCTCTCACTGAATTTAGCAGTAGTCTTTACAGTAGAGTGTTTAAATTAGTTTTGGATAACTCCATTTAAAAACTCAGGCCTCACAAATTCATTTTGCATACAAACAAATGATACCTAACATTTCCTCTCGGCAGAAGGGAACTCATATGGTTGGTGGCTTTAATTATCATGAAGTAATTAGTTAAAGCTCCTTTTTCCAAAGATGCTCCTTTTCAGGAAACTCAGAATTTCAGATTCATGAAAACATGCTGTGCAGACATTACTTCACCGTCATTACTGATCCTCCTACCTTAGATATATGAATTCCTTTCCTCTTACTGCTCCAATTCTCTGCCCTTCACTATTGAAACTGAGCCCTGCAGCTGTGATTTCCTATGACCACGAGGGTCTCCAAAGCACCAAGAAAGCTGCAAACTGCACATCAACATGTCTCCTCACCCGTTACACCTACTGCTAGGTCTGGGCTTGTGCTGAGCCTGCTCCTGTCCTCCTTTTCTTGCGTGGCTGCTAGGTGGGAAAGCAACCTGGCTCATGACTCAACCATGTGTCTGAAACACCCCAGCAAAGTTGGTTCCCTGCAAGTCCATCCAGCTGGACAACTGTTGTGGGAGCTGGCACTCATAAGGCAGCTTAAAGAGCAGTTGGGGATGTTCACTTGTTGGATTCGGGTCAAGACCAGGAGAGCAAGTGGGAGATGGAGAGGGAGGCTGAACAAGTGCCAAGAAGCAAGGGTGCTTATTATCCTACAAGAGTGGGATATTCACTGCTGGCTTTTGTAGCATCACTGGGGTTGACCCAGGCTGTCTCTCCTCCTTCTGAGATTTACAATCCACAAACCATGAATAGGCCAAGGAGCTCATTGTCCTGGGTGACTACGTTGCCCCGAGCGAGGCAGTGGCATGTCGCAAATGAATGAGGCACAAAGTCCAAACTCCGGGGAAAGCCAGGGCTCACATCATATTACTTGCTGCCATGACATAAGTTATGGGTGAAGCACCGTGGTGTTTTTCTATCTCCCTGGTGCTAGTTTGCTCATTAAGCACAGATAGAAATAAAAGTCTTTTTCAAACTCTGGAGGTGGAGGAGGAAACTTCCAAGTCCTCTATGAAGCTGACTGCATCACTATGCTAACTTCACCTTGCATTTTTGACAGGAAAACAACAAAAATACATGACACACAAATTTGCTCTCCCTTAAGAAGCAGCTCATAGATGCAATTTTTAGTTCAATCTTTTAAAGTTATTTTTTCTCCTTAATTGCAGCAGGGATGGCTCCCTGCTAGATACAAAAAGAATCCAAACAAAATAGATCTGTAAGTCCTTTTCTTCTGCTGCTAACACAAAGCTCACATTTAAGGAGGATAAACGCAACTCTTCCCTTTGCAAGCCGTCATCCCCTCTATGCAGAGATCTCCAGCAATTACATGGTTTATTACTGCTTAGCTTCATCTTTAAAGCCCACCTGCCATCTGGATGAACAGAGACCTAGTGTGATGGTTCATGTGCTGCAGGTAGCTGGGGAAGCGAGGGCAGATCAGGTGCTGCGTGGAAACACGAATGCTAACTCATCATGAACCAAGCAAAGCCTTGGTAAGAAACACTGAGCATTCAGGACAGGTACGCAGGGTGGAAGACCAGGCAGGGATTGATCAGAAAAAGCCCCCTTGTCCGATTCAGGTGTATAACAGGGGTAGGCAGTTTTACAGGGAGCAGTAGACACATGGGAAAGATGTTTTGTCAGAAGTTGATCTCCAGGACATTAAAGTTAATAAAGACACCCTTTAAAGGAGCTTGGGATCCAATTTCTACATTCTCAAAAGGGCCACATCTCATGCAGCAAGGAGGGTGCAGAGACTGCATTCGTGGCATCACTGTGCCAAGTCACAGCTCCACAACCAGCAAGGGAAGCCCACTCATGCACCCTCTGGCTGGGTGACAAGGGATCCTGTCCCGCCTGCTCACATCCAGCTCAGCATTTTCTATCTGGGCCCCAGCTCTATGGTGAAACTCAATGGCCTTGTTTCCCAAGGACAGGGGCACCTGTTTCCCTTGACTTGGGGAAGAGGCCCTGGGTGCTCCCTCCCCACAGTCAAAGCAGGGGGGTATCACAGCACAACATGAGAAAGCAGCACGACGTCTGTGTGAGCAAGAAGATACCGAGAGCAGCAGAGACTGGCTGTGTTAAAATATACGACTGTCTAAATATGAGAACAAAATGTTTCAATTACACATCTAACACTGAGCATTTAAACTAGATCCAAGCAAAACAAAAGCAAACAAAAAAATCAGACAAACAAATTAAGGCAAACTGACCATGCGAAACACATTTACTCACAGGACTGTGTTTTGCAGTTTTTACAGATATGGAGAGACTTTAAGGAAGGTCAGCTTAGACTCTTCAGCACAGCACACAGAATAAATACACACTTGATCAAATATAAAAGGCATCAACAAAACTTCATTAGTAGTACTTAAACACTAACGGGAGATTGAGAAACTCAAAGTTTAGGGCTAAAGCGGCACTTAGGAACGAACTCCTCATTTTCTCTCTGTTATGGCCAGAAGGTGTCACACAGCAGTTCTCCCATCTTACCTAAAAACTTGTACAGACCTAGATCAATTATTTTCAAAGTAACAAGTTGTCTCTATTTGAAGATTTTAGGTCCATAAAGATCCACCACATCATCTGGGAAGCTGTTCTAATGATTAATGTGTGCCTGGTTTAAAAAAAAATATAAATAAAAAAGCATACCTTGTTTCCAGGATGTACTCTTCTAGTTTCAGCTTCCAGCTCCTGGCTTTTGTTATATGGTTCCTGGCAATTAAAAAAACTTCTAGTATCAGGTATCTTCTCCTCTGGTGAAGTGTATATAAAGCAGATACACCCCAGTATGATGCTGCCTTTTACCTTTCTCTTACTAGTTTAAATTCCCAGCACTCCTGGAGCCCCTCACCCAAGGGTACTCATGAAGAGCCCTACTGACTTTTGCAAAGAATAGGACTTTTCAGTAAATACCAGTTACCTTCTTTCTCCACCAGGAGAGATGGCCTGTCTCAGTCGTGTTTCCACTTAATAGATAACAGGTCATTGGAGGTTTTGGAAGAAGGATTTTTTGGGAGAAGAGTCTCGGCCAATGTGCTAGGCCACCCTGAGCTATGGGCTGTGGGAGACACGGTTTGGGGAAGGGACAAAACAGAGAAAAACAAAAAGGGGCAGTGTAGAAAGAAGGAGACGCAGACTAAATCTAGGAAAGACTGTTTTTTAGCACAAGCGGCCAGACAGTCTGAACGCTGCGTGCCCTAAACACAGGGCTGGTGACTGCTCTGGGGTGTAATGGGGGTCACACGCTTTCATTTCATCTGACATCTGGAGGTACCTTTGCAGTGAACATTATATCAAACCAATATATTTCAGCAAAAAAGTTGTTTTGACAAATCACTACTTTGCAGTGGAAAAATACCACCATTCAGAAAAGTTTCCCAAACAGCTTTTATCTAAGCATGGTTAGCAAAAGCTAGCTACTCAAGACTTGAAAATGATAAAAAAAAGTTTCATGTTACACTTTTTCTCTTCCAACCAAGCCTGGCATAAAATGTGCTTTTACATAAATTAGCACACAATCCACACTTGCTAAGGCAAAAATATTCTATTCTTTTTGAGAGCAGGGCGAAGAAAATAAAAAAAAAATCCTGAAATTATTTGTTGCCAAAATAATGCTGATTCTAGGGTTGTCTCAGGGGCATGGCTGATCAGTTGATGGGAGAGATGCAATGTGGTTTTCCAATGATCACCACTGAGCTGACAGAGAGTGCTATGCATAGTCCAGAAAAAAGAAAACCACAGAAAAGCCTGGAGAATTAAGCAGCTCCATGCTTTCCAGTCTACAGTAGCCTGAATTACAGGCTTTAACGAGTGGGCAGTGGTGTCCACAATTGTTGTCAAAGCCTTCAGGGTGGTGCAGGATGCCATATATGTGGATTTGGAAGCTCAGTGGTACTCACCTGTTCTGCAAACGTTGGCCACGAAATCCAAATCACATTCTGGTAATCCTGCAGGAAAAAAAAAATCATGTTGAGTTGATGAGCAACTCTGTCCATCACTAAGCCTGACACTTCTGTGCAGCATCATTTTTCACAGTCCTCTTTCATCCATACCCTGTGAGCTCTCAGGCTCTCAGCCACAAAACATCTTAAGCAAATGCTGTTTCCTATTCGCAGCAAATATAACCAACTCTACTGCAATCTTTCTGTGCTTGCACAACGTACTGATACTGGGATTTCCTAAAAACAAGGAGGAAATCAGGGACTAGGATCCCCTTGAAATACTACCCGATTTGGGAATCTCTTCCATTATATCTTAAAATGACCTTCTGACACTATCTTCTCTTTCACACTCATGCTGGAACAGGCAAGCCATTAACCAAGACACACTCGAATTTTGCTGCTTCCCAAGCACTAATTTTCTGTGGGATGGATTTTCAAAACCCTTCCCCACATTAAAAGCCTATTATCATTTTTGGATGTGACTTAGCACCACTGGACTTTGGTTCCTCACAGAGCAAGTCAGAGAGGCGGTATGTGATCATTTAAAGATGCTCACAGGGGCCAAACTCAATTTGCAAAAGCAGGGAAGAAAATTAAGTCACATTAATTTTTACTGACATATGTTAATTTATGGAGATTTTAAATCATGAGTCTGAAAAAGAAAAGGGATAAAGGGATACAGAATTAAAGTACAAGGTCCGCTATAGATAAATCAAGTTACTGAGCTGGAAGTCATGGTTACTGGGCTCTGTTTTCACTTGTGCCCCATGCAGGATTGCAGGGCCACCTTTGGCAAGATACTTTCTGCTCCACATCTCTGAGCACTATCCATAAATCCTTTCTCCCACCACCTCTCCTTAGACTAGAAGTCCCTCAGAGCAGGAATCATCTCAGCATGTTTGTACAGCACCAAGCACAACGGCATCCTGCCCTCTCTAGACAACAGCAGAACATAATTATAAACAATGGTAAAAAACCCAACGCGGTGTCCCACAGCGCCTCCCAAGAGCATCAACAAACCCAAAGGAAAGGAACCCAGGATTGTTCGTAAAAGCATCATTTCCAGCACAAAATACTCCTTAAGGGCAGGAAATATCTGCAGTTTAGAAGTCTGCATTCCTTTGAACTTTGCCAACCCGGCTGCAAGGAGGTATTTGCCCCAGTGTGAAACATTGCATTTGGCCAGCTGCAAGGCAGGGATGGCTCGGGGCAGCCTGGCTGTTGGCCCCTGAGGGTAGCCTTGCCCAGATGTGAAACAGGGCCCACCACAGTGCAAAGACACTTTGGTCTTTGCCAGGGGAGACACTGGTTTTTCTTCCCCAAAAGTGGGCACCTTATATCTATTCTCGGTGAATTTATGTCCTTCCAGCCCCAAAAAGGAAAAGAGCCTGAATCAACTCGTCCTCACCTGAGGACTTCCAAACACTGAAGAGCAAGAAAGATATCCTCCAGTGGTAGATGCAGGGGGGAGGGATTTGCTTCTAAGCTTAAGGAGTCTAAATCCACTTTCTTGACCTGTTTTGGCTCTATCTCCTTTGCCGCTATGAGCTTGCCCTCTACCTCCAGTGCCTTTTTATTTTTTTTAAACAAATCTCATGAGATCACTAAGCTAATAGAAAGGATTTTTATCAAATCTGGTAACTCATAGTAGTGTCATAAGAGTGAAAAATATCGATCTACTGAGCATGGAAGTGAGGAAGAAGTGTGAGTTGGAGGCAATTACAAAACGTTGACAGCAAAGGCACAACTTTTGAAGGAAACAACAACATAGGGCAGACAAACAGAAAAAGATGAAAAAGTGTAGCATGAGCTTACCAAAGAGAGATCATATGAGACTTAGTTGGTAGCTTTCTCTAAAAAGATAACTCATTTTCTAGATAAAGGACATGCAAGAGTGGAGGCTATTCAAACTTCAGTAAAGCATTGGTTATAATGTCACATGGGAAATACTCAAAATGGAGAAAATGGGGATTAGCAGAGGGACTGAAAGCAGTTATGAAACCAACTAAGAGGTAACAGATTGCACTGGGGAGGGATGAAGCAGTCTGGAAGGTAAAAATTGGTTTGGGGAATAATTTTCTGTATTATTTAAATTAATAGCCTCTGCATGACTTCTGGAGCATACGGATGTGATTTGCTGATGATACAACATTGGAATGAACTGCCATCCCATGGCTAAGTTGGCACATTTTGCAGCCAAAGTTAGCTGGGGGGAGGCCTGGGGGGTGGAGCTGATCAGGGTCCTGGGTGGTAATTTGGGATCGCTGATGAAAAACCTGCTGTGAGTTTGCTGCTTGAAATGATGGCAGGAAAAGACTTGGGAGGACAGACTGTTTTGATTGTTTTGAACCACCTGTCTGAAGGAGCTGTGAGAAAGTCAAGCCTGCGGAGCTGACAGTGAATGATGGACAGGACTCCCATGGGATGGGCACAGCCTGCAAAGCAGGAGGAGCTGAAGTGCCACTGCAGTCTCCTATGGTCAAGACAGAAAAAGGTATGGACTAGGGCTACTTGAATAAGGCTAGCGGCCAGCCCAGTTTAGGAGAAGAAATTGAAATAACTTGCTATGTTTTGCATAGCAAAACAAAAGCTGAGAGGGCACACAGCTTCTCCTCATCTCTCAGAAAAATCCAAAGGTGGTTATTTAAACCAGTGTTAACATAAATCTGTCTCCACTGTAAATAAATTTAGCTTGAAAACATGATGGTTTCTAACAGGAGAGGTAGCAGACCCTTGCAGTAGGAATAAATGGGGACGTAATAGAGGCAGACTGGGAAAGCAAAGATTATACTTTCTTTTCCCTATTGCAGCACCTCATTTTCCTCAAGCTGTGGAACCAGCAGCACTGCTTCAGATTTCTGAAATACAGTGAAATTGTGACGTGATTTTCTCCAAACATTTTTAAATACAGAAATTATTGCCTGTTTTAAACTCATGCTCTTGAAGACTGAGAAAGCTTTTCTCCTGTAATTAAACTTGGATATTTAAGCCAAGAAAAAAAAAGTATCAGTGTGAAGATACTCTCTTATGCTTCTATAAAAATTACGATATTGATACAATTAAGGCTGAGGCAACCTGCAATAGAAATTGCTTACACAACCACTGAAAGATGAGGAACGTGCTGCTAACGGGGAAAAACTCTCACAAAAGCATCACTCCCTCACTGATCCCTCAGTCCTGAGCCACCTGGGAGTCCTGCAAAATGCCATGCAACAGCAAATGTGAGAACAAGACTGATAGTCATACTAAGAACTGGAAAACTGAATGCAGGTATTAGTCTTATGGAACAATATAATCTCTGCCCTCCCTAACCTTGCTGTGTTTTACAGGCTATAAAGGACCCTTGTTTTCGTCCAGGAGATGAGACACTTATCACCTGTCTATCCCTTTGCCAACACTCCCGCTATGCTATAGGCACCAGCCCATAGTATAATATTTTCTTTCAAAGATACTTTAAGTGGTACACATCTAAGTGAACTTTCAGCAAATGCTTTTAGCTTATATCTAACTTTGCAAAGAGATTTTGCACCCAGAAACATACTACTATTTCTCAACTATATTAGCTGGTTTAACAAAAGATGCTACTTCTGTTGCCAGCATCCTTGACCATCAGACAGGATGACCAACACGACTTTCAGGCTGCAGAAGGTGATCTCTCAGGGCGTGCAAATTGAAAAAGTCGTAAGGTCATCCAGGGCAGAATATGGTTGGAGTTTCCTCATTTCTCAAAAAACGCACAACCACTCAGTGGAGAAGTTTTGATGTTCTAATCATCAGTTTTCCAGTAGTTTGTGTAGGCTCTCACAGCAAAAATTCTTTCTTCCCATCACAGAGCACAGTAACTCCTCTAATGCTGTCTGCATAAACAGAATTTGAAATAAGCCAATAACAAGTTAGACAGCTAACAACAAAACTTAAATCTAGTCTTTTGAACTTCATCTCTTGGGAAAGGTTTGGGTTGCTTTCCAACATACAGGAATAAAACACAGTAGTAATCCTCTTAGGATGTATATGGCACAGCAGCAGCTTTGGATGCCAGCACTCATTTCCTGCTTCACCAGAGAGGAGTTGCTTCATTTCTTGTTATTTATGAAATTTCCCCCCATACATTTTGATGGTTTCCTCATGACCAAGTCTTCAGAGGAGCTGGTAAAAATGTTCTGACTCAACAAACCATCCTCATAAAAAAGGAAGTTTCAAAATAAATAAATAAATCCATCGCCATCCAAGAAAATGTCACTTTGACAGGATGGTCAGACTTTCTGTTGATTAATGAAAAAATACTTCTAAATAAATTCTGGGGATTATCTGTTTTTAAAAACATACCTTGAACAATAGAAATTTGGGGTTGTCTCCTTTTTACACATTTGTATCTGGACAGAATTGAGGAAGGCCAAGAGGAGATGGGGAAGAACAGACTAACTCTCTCCCTCTCTCACACTGTGTTTCGAGGTGTTCTTGACAGGAGTTAGAGGAAGAAAATTATCAGTAGCTTGTAACACTCTGAAATATCCACCATTAAAAACTATGAAGGCACAGAATTAAATGGATCCACTTATTACGCTGTCCGTTTTACAAGCATTGAAAAGGTGTGTAAAAAGCTAAGTAGCAAAACAAAAGACACCTAGGAATGCTTATTCATTTCAATAACAGCAAAGAGAGGAGAGCAGCGGGTGACCAACTCTAAAATGCAAGGACACAGAAGATAACAGAAATGGGATACCCGGAGAGAGGGAAAACTCCTGTCCCTCCATTTCTCCTTCCCTTTCTGCATACACACTCATACGCATCTAAATAGAATCATAGAACCGTGGAATCATAGAATCATTAAGGTTGGAAAAGACCTCTAAGATCATCAAGTCCAACCATCAACCCAACACCACCATGCCTCCTAAACCAGGCCCTGGAGTGCCACGTCTACACCTTTTTTGAACGCCTCCAGGGATGATGACCCCACCACCTCTCCGGGGAGCCTGTTCCAACGTTTAACCACTCTTTTGGTAAAGAAATTTTTCCTGATATCCAATCTAATCCTCCCCTGACACAACTTGAGGCCATTTCCTTTCATCCTATCGCTAGTTACTTGGGAGAAGAGTCCAACACCCGCTTCACTACAACCTCCTTTCAGGTAGTTGTAGAGAGCGATAAGGTCTCCCCTCAGCCTCCTCTTCTCCAGGCTAAACAACCCCAGTTCCCTCAGCCGCTCCTCATAAGACTTGTGCTCTAGACCCTTCACCAGCTTCGTTGCCCTTCTCTGGACACGCTCCAGCACCTCAGTGTCCTTCTTGTA